>APFE031083875.1:86576-108922 GCA_000404065.3 Pinus taeda
GCAGGTATTGAGCAGCGGAGGCATGCAAGCAGCGGAAGAGATTTGAGCCAGTGATTGATTCAGATCTGAGCTGTATTGTGTGTAACAGGTGGAGCTGGTATTGGATTGCTTGTGATAAGCATTGTACTTTTTAATGTTACATGACTCAATCATTAATATACAGATAGTTGGGGTTTTTAGCGAGATGCTTTCCCCGAGATACATATTGTGTTAATGTGTGAATTCTCTTGATGTTTTATTGTTATTGATGCTGCTATATTGATGATCAACGTAGAGGAGCTTATGTATTGTGTATTTTTTCCGCAATAGTACATGATCAGGATAATCTCTGTTGAATACGTGTTAAATTATTCAAAATTTCTACAAAAACATTGGAGTAGATATGGAAACAGGAGCTAGAAAAGAGGGAGAGATTGATCGTGGACATTCAAACTTTAACATGGGAAACCTTTTGGTTCTTCCTTGTTAAACTACATATTCAAAGGACAATGATGAAATTCCTAACCGATGCAATCAGTTATGTGATTCCTGAAATTACTAATACCACATATACTGCCCAGCTACATTCGCGTATGAATCATCCTCCAGAACTGCAACTGATGCTCGCCATATGCCAGCTCAAGCCAAAAGATAGTCAAACGAAACAATGAACCATTCTTACCGACTGCAAGCATGTCTATTTCGGGGAACTGTTCATATATTTTTGATTTGGTTATGCCAGCTCACAACATTTTTATTTCATAGCTAGTTAATTTAGATAGTATTTATAGACCATTTCATGTTTTTAAAAAGGGTCCTAAAATTTTGTATTAAGACTTGGATCAGGAGTTGCACTATTTTGCTTCTGATATATATTTTTTTATGAAATTGGACCTAAATTCTGAGTTTTAATGAAGAGTACTTTTGTCTGATATGCACTATTACTTCTTATAAAAATATTTCTAAGTTAGAAAGATGGATCCAAATGCAATTCATATCGGAGGGGATTCAAACACATATGGTACTATTATCTACGTTTTACTTCATTCTTTTATGTGAATTAGCATTCATTTATTTTTCTATTATTGATGTATGTATAAACCCTTACAGCAATCTCTTTTACTTATCACTATTGAATGTTCAAGAGTTTTTATTTTTCATCTATATATGTGTCAATGATATATAAAGATCAGTGCAATAATGTTTTAATTATTACATTGTTCAACTACTTGAACAAAGTAATTATCATATGAATGAATATTTTTGTTTAAAATTAGAGTCATCTACATGCCTGCTTTTCAATAAGAACCATTAAGAATTGTACTAAGACAGAGACTTCCCATGATAGATTAGTTAATTATATTATTGCATTTTAGAATAAATCTTTCACCATTTTCCATTAGACATTAGAAAATCAATCACATATTGATCCCATTTATAAATCATTGGGAAACTAGTCCCATTATATCCATTCGGAGCCACCACACCAAATGGAAAAGGAGTTGCCTTGAAGGTCTGGACCAGGTGGTTTCCCCAATGTTGATGCAGCGATTTTCGAGGCATCAACATTTTTAGCGCTAGAAAGAGGGCATGAACTATGAATGGTGATAAAACCCAAATCTACAATCATTTTGAGAGTAAATCTCCCTCCACCTCACCTCCGACTTCCCCCTTGCAGGCTGGAACTCCAATTTTCAAGTGAGAAGTAGAGGAGACAACGACCATTGCTCAACCCCAAAATATCTCAGATAAATTAACTCCAGAATCTCTTGAAGTACAATCTCTCATCCATAAACTTCAAGGATTATAAATATAAACACAGAAATCTAAGGTATCTCAAGGTAGTGTAACTTTGCAATTCATTCCTTCTCACCCTCTCACCAGACTTCAAAGTGAAAATCTTGGTATTGAACCTACTGAGTTACGTTTGCCTAAAAGGAAACGGGTAAGGAAAACAACTGAAGGATCTGATACTCAAACTTTCTCATCTTCATCATCCATTTCATCCTCTCCAGTACGAAGTCAACCATCCACCCCTCCACTCCAGATTGTTGTCCAATAGGGAACTAGAACTTCAACATATGTTTCTCAACCTCCTCAAAGTTCAATATCTGCTCCTTCCCAACCATCTAGAACTTCATCGGCACTATCATCTATTAGCAGCTTAACAATGGCACAGAATCCATGGAACAATCCTGGATCAGTCACTATGCCTACACCTTTGAACCCATTACCAGCTTATCTTGAAAAATGGTTGCAAAATTTAATCCAGATGCAGGCATACAAGCAGATGAACACATAAACAACTTTATGTTGTCAGTCAACTTAAAAGGAGTTACAGAGGAATATGTGGTTGTTAGACTTTTCCCTTATACCCTACAAGGATTAGCTAGGTCTTGGTACTTTTCCTTACCATCAGGATCCATTACTAGCTGGAAAAATTTTCAAGAACAATTCTTGACTAAATACGGTGATGACAAATCTGTAGAGACGTTAATTAATGATCTTTCAAACCTTAGAGTGGAGTCTAAAGAGCCAATAAAAGAATTCAATTCACGATCTAATAAACTCTTAAATAAGATTCTGAGTGCCTCTAAACCTACTGAGCAAGTTAGAAGCGAATAGTATATAACATCTTTACCTTCGAATATAGCTATCTTTTTAGATAGAGCTGCAAAATTAACTCTAGCAGAAAATATGAAAGAGGCACTTGCTGTAGAGAAACGCATCATTGCCTTAGAAAATAAAGTTTCTCTTGAAGATAGAAAATCAAAAAGGTCTCCTTCAAAGATGATTCAAAGAAGAAAATGGCTAAATATCCCTACGATATGGAAGGTCTCCAAAACGTTCTCAAGACTATGTCAAACAAAATGATAGAAATCAAGAAGCAAGTAGTTGAGACTTCAACAAAAAGGCCATTTAGAAACTTTAAGAAACTTGAATCAAAACCCCCAAATGTTATATCTAATGCAAACTCAGACCCCGAAGAAGATGAAGAAGAAGAAACAGTTTTATCATTAGAAGAAACCGAAGAAGAGGTAACTGTGGAATGTCATGGGATGTGGGACATTATTTTGCCTAATTCTGATACAGAAAATGAACAGGAAGCTTTCCCTGTAACTACCAGGAGTAAAGGTACTCCTAAACCTGTTCAAATCACTCAGAAGAAAAGGAATACAGGTACCACTACTAAAGAAAAATTTCCCACAAAGAAGTCTACAGCGATACCTTCTCAAAGTTAGTCATCAACTTCAAATCCACCTTCAACATCTAAAATGTTAGTAGTTACAGACTCTATGGATTACAACATTATTGAAGACATGAAGAAAGCAAAGGCAAATATCACAATGTTTGATCTTAGTAAACTGAAACTTCAACAAAAATTGTTGCTTAAGGAGTTAGACGCAGTACCTTCTTCTCCTCTTCCAAATGCTATACTGTACGAAGCTACTAATGAAATAGGTAAACCACCTCCTGGTAGAGTATAAGCTACTGATGTTGTTCTAATCAGAGGTAGATCAAATTCCCATACTCCTCATTTCTCTTGACCTACAAGATTTATAATCGAAATCTGCACAATTGCTTGATAGACTCATGGGCTTCCTCGAATATAATGCCAACCTCAGTTTGTTCTAAACTGAATATTGAACCCCAAAAGTCTGCAATTCATATTGTCCAGTTGGATAGAACTAAGGTCCAAGTATTAGGAGAAATCAACTCAGTTACCATTAGGTTATCAGCTGACCCAAGAGTTTTTCAGAGAATTGATATTTTAATCGTTGATATTCTTGAGTTCTATGGTTTGATTTTAAGTAGATAATCGTCTAAGAAACTTCATGGTTACATTTCTACCGATTGGTCACACATGTGGCTACCCTATAAAGGAAAGCCAAATCAGATAAAGATTGATTGAGAGAAGCATATGACTCATAATGTTACTGATTTTGAGTAAGAAAACCATCCAATAGCATTCAACAACAACATTCTGGGTAACTATTCATCTGAATCATTCTTTGGTAATTTTACTATTGAATCGTCACCTTTCTCAGTTAATAGTTTCACATCTCAAATCAAAAAAAATTCCCAAACAGATACATCAATGTGTGTTAAAATTGTTGAGGAAACTGTAAATAAAATTGTAGATAAACCTTTGTTTTCGTCATTATATTTTGATGGGTCTAAATCTAATAAAGGTGCAGGAGGAGGATGTATTTTGGTTAGTCGTGAGGGAGAAAATACCATGTGATCATGCAGATTAGAATTTGAATGCACAAACAATATTGATGAATATGAAGCCTTGATTCAAGGACTTTATAAAGTAATTGGTCTTAAAGTTCAATATTTGAAAGTGTTATGTGACTCTGAAATTGTGATAAGACAAGTCAGAAATACTATACATTTCCTTTCTAGTCACCTTAAACATTATCAATCCTTGGTGCAAGACCTTGTATGTCATTTTCTAGCATTTAATATCTCTCCCATCCCTAGATCCCAGAATGTAGTAGCAGATTTACTAGCCAGTGTTGCTTCTAAGCTCCTTCCATCTGAAGATTACAGTCCCAATAGATTTTCAGTAGAATTAATTTTCAGGCCATCAATTCATGACAATGTCACTAACTGGTGAGTGTTCAATCATGATGAAGACATTTTAAATTTCTTAACTTTTGATAAGTCCTATGATGATCAAAGTATTGATGAAAGTGAACATGATCTTCAAATGAAAGAAAAGCTTGAAGAAAACTCAATACCCAAACGAATGGTCAAACTTGAAGACCTTTATGACGTCAAAGATAGGTTTAAACAGGTTACTAATTCAAAGCTCCAAAGTTCTACTTTGAGATTTGAATTAATAAACCTTGGTATTGAGGATAATCCACAAAACATCAATTTGGGATTAAGACTTACTTCAAAAGAAATAATTTCATTTATCAGATTATTGCATAGATATAAAAATTTCTTCGCTTGGAAATATGATGATTTGAAAATGTATGATACATCTATCATACAGTATGCAATCCCGATGATATCTGAAGAAAAACCAGTACAACAAAAATCAAGGAAGATTCATCCTAACTTAGAGAGTCAAATAAAGGCTGAATTAAACAAACTCTTGAAAGCTAAGATAATTTTTCTTGTTAGAAATTCAAATTGGGTGTCCAACATGGTCCCAATAAGGAAGAAAAATGGTGACATCAGAATTTGTATTGATTTCAGAAATCTTAATAAAGCAAATCAAAAGGATAACTTCCCTTTACCTACCATGGAGCAAACTCTCCATTCAGTAGCTGGTTCTAAATTAATGTCCTTCTTAGATGGTCTTTTTGGGTATAACCAAATTTTGGTCCACCCTGATGACAGACTTAAGACTACCTTTAGAACCAAGTGGGGAACTTATGCCTATCAAAAATGCCTTTTGGATTAATCAATGTTGGAGCTACATTTCAAAAAGCAATGGACATCGTATTCAAAGGCCTAATCAATAAATCAGTAGTTGTCTATTTGGATGAAATTACTATTTTCTCTAAGAAAATATCGAATCATTTACATGAGTTGAAACGAATCTTTGAGTGTTGTAAAAGGCATGGTATTTCACTTAATCCTAAGAAGTTCCTTTTTGCTCTTGAACAAGGTAAACTCTTGGGTTTCATTGTCTCAAAGGATGGTATTTATATTGATATAGATAGAATCAAAGAGATTTCTGAAATTCTATTTCCACATAATAAAAAAACAATGCAATCATTTTTAGGCCAATTTAATTTGTAAAAATATTTGTCCCAGATTTTTCATAGATTGTTTTACCATTACAAACCATGATCAAGAAAAACTCAGTGTTTAAATGGGGACATATAGAAAAGGAAGTTTTTGATTCAAACAAGCAAGCAATCATAAATGCTCCTGCATTAAACAATCCTGATTTTTCAAATAATTTCATTCTATATACTCTTGCATCTGATTTATCTTACGCAGCAATGCTTACACAAATCAATGATCAAAACTTGGAAGCACCAATTTCATTTTATAGTTAAAACTTTCAAGGTGCTGAACTTAATTATCCCAAAGTTGAAAAACAAGCCTTTGCTGTATATAAAGCCATTAAACACTTCAAGCCCTTTCTCTTAAAGCTTCATAAAAAAGTTATAGTCCCTTTTTCAGCAGTAAGACAGTTACTAGTTCAAAGGGAATTGGGAGAAAAGAGGGCAAATTGGGTCATAGCATTACAAGAATATGATTTGGACATAAAACCAGCAAAGATTGTCAAAGGCCAAGGTTTTTGCAGGCTGTTAGCAGGAGCTTCTAATATTGAGGAACATGAATGTACAAATGATATTGAAGAGATCAATGAGATAAGTACTATTAATCCTGAATCCCAATATGCAGATTTGGTATTCTATTTGAAAAATGGATATGCTCCTTCTAATCGTTCCTATAAAAACAAGCATGCCATAAGACTAAAGGAAAAAAACTTCATAATTGTTGATGATGTGTTGTTTAGATGGAATTACGATTCAATTTTGTTAATATGCTTAGAAAAACCCGAAGCGCAAAAGGTCTTACAGGAACTACATGATGGTCGGGTAGGAGGACATTTTGGAGCTGATACAACAACCCACAAAATCGTTCATGCTGGGTATTACTGGCCCACCTTATTTAGAGATACTCATGAATATGTAAGGAAATGCCAAACATGTCAAACTAGTAGTGGAAGACAAAGGAAGCTAGCTTTTCCTTTGCAACCAGTCAACATTGAACAACCATTTGAACAATGGGGATTGGATATCATTGGAGAAATTATTCCACATTCATCCAAGAAACACAGGTATATTCTTACAGCTACCGATTACTTTACTAAGTGGATGGAAGAAATTCCTTTAAAGACATCAAACTCTGAGGTAGTCATTGAATTCATAGATCAGTTCATCATTACCAGGTTTGGTGTCCCAAACACTCTTATTTTTTATAATGCGTCTAAATTCTCTGGTAATTTTATACTTGAATTTTCTATCAAAAGAGGATTCAAATTGAAATATTCTACAAACTATTACCCTCAGGGTAATGATTTAGCAGAATCACCAATAAAAATCTTATTAAAATCATTAAGAGAACTATTGAGCAAAATCATAAGAACTAGCATAAGTCTTTGATATTTGCATTATGGGCTGACCATATAACACAAAAGGCCTCAATAGGCACTTCTCCATTTAATCTAGTGTATGGAAAGGAGGCTGTCATACCATCAAATTTAGTACTTCCATCACTATCCTTAGTGCAGTTTATTGAAGAAAACCCCTCATCTTCTATTCAATTAAGACATGATCAGATCCTGAAATTAGAGGAAGAAAGGGAGAAAGCCCGAATTACACATGCAAAGCATCAACAAATTATTAAGTCTTCTTTTGATACAACTTCAACCGGCTCAAAACATTTACAGAATGGTGATCTGGTTTTGAAATGGGACAATGCCCATGAGGATAAAGGAAAACACACTAAGTTTCAGAAAATGTGGCTTGGACCAATCCAAATCAACGAAAAGATAGGCCCATCTCCATTCATATTACAAGATCTATTAGGAAAGAGAAATTATCTTCCTATCAATGGCTTTATTTTGAAAAAAAATCTTCAATTGAGGAGGTAACCCATTCTCACTTTGTAAATATTCAGTTTCTAGCTATATTTGTGTGAATAATTAGTTATTTTTGTCTTTGGAAATAAAGTTGTAAATAGCCTTCTATTGGCCTTTACTATATTTAAAAAGTCACTCAAAAGAAAATAGTCCTAATATTTACTTTTGATAAATGGAAGCCTTGAAGGAAAAGAAAATTATAGGGAATTAGGTATAATTGAATTCTGAAAACCCTTTTCTTTTTGAAATCTTCTCAAAACATGAAAAAACTGTAAATCATTCTAAAGTTTTAGAAGCCTAAAAACGGTTATCAATACAAAGAAAAGACTGATTCAATCTTAACATCTTCAACTCTCAAAATGTCAACCATGTTCTCTTAAGGAGAAAATTATTCACCCATCCATCAAAGTTTATGATTTTTCATAGTGTAATTCTAAAATATATTTGATATAAAAGATAAGAGGTATTATCATAAGCCTGCTTAACATGTTCATAGGGGACTAGTTCAACTGACATTACCAACACTGCATACCAAAACAGGGTAATGGCTTATAATTATAAGGCAAGGGGTCTCATCACAAGCCATCTTGTTCAGTTAAATTACAACCAGTGAATGGCATTGTCAACAGCTGGCCACCAAACCAGAACAATGGCTTTTTATCTTACAAAATAAAGAAATAAGAAAAGAGAAAATGTAATACAAAAAAATGTGGAAACATATCTTTTTGGATTCATTCTTTTAAATTATACTCTGAAATGGATGGTACAATGAATGATTAAATGATTAAAAGGTAACCCTGCCGAAACTATGGTCGTTTGCTGACAGTAGTGGCTCTACCTATGACAAAGGAGTCATTATACAAGATAAGTTGAAGAAGTCTTTTGTTTTATCATTATCAACCAAGTAAGGTTTACTCAAAACTTAGGATGTATTTAATTTTGTGATGAGAAAGAGATAGCAAAAATAGTTTTCATTATATTCTGAATTTATGATTACCTAGTTACATTAGATTTTCTCTATCTATTAAGGTTTTCATATTAAGAAGTTAAAGTATTATATTATTTTCTCAGAGATAATTGTTTCTTCCAGTGAATCGCCCATTGTTGTGTTGCACAGCAACCTCCCATTTCATAAAAATATTTACACAAGATCTTAATATGAAATGGGTCCCTTTAAAAATAAACTTAGTTAGATGTGTGAATAAAATGGTATTTACCTCATCACAAGAAAAATCCTTACTAAAAGGTCTGATGTAAATGAATCATTTTATAGAACCTTTTAAATAAAAAAAAACAAAGTGTTGCTTTAAAAATATTATAAAACCATTCTATATTGCGATAAAGCGATCGAAGATCGCATATCGCAATATCAAAGGAAACACACACACAAAAAAAAACCTCACCCAATTCTCTGATCCGAAAAGGTAATCGCAATCAGTAATCGGGGAAAACAAATGCCAAAGGTACAATAAAACAAATCCCCTCAACTCCTCTGAGCTAATAAAGAAATCGCAATCGGAAAATCGATCGTGTCAATGATAAAGGGACATATGAAAAGGCCTAATCAAAACTCTCGATGCGATAAAGAAAATTGCAATCGGCAATCGGTGGAGTCACATGACAAAGGGATAAAGCTCAATCCAAATCTTGATTGCGATCTATTAATTGGGCGCGCATATCGAAAGGTAAATATACATTAAAATAGTTTGCATGCATTATATTGTATCACCTTTCGGTAATTGGAAATATTTACAACAAGTGCTAAAGCCCTTCCCCTTGACACTCCCGATCGTCGATTTGCGATTTATCGCCAATTGTCGATCAATGAAATCTAAAGCACACTTGAAATAATCATTCAGCATATGAGCGACGTGACGAGCATTTATGATGTTATTTACCATGATTGACAGTTTAAATGGCTATTCAATACAACAGTTAAGGGTAGATCTTTTAAAAGATTTTATCCGTGGTAATCCTTAACTATATTTCATTTATCATATGCCAATCAACGTAATTCTATTCATTGTCATATTGGCTTGAAGCAGCACTTTCTCTGTATCATAGTTTGCAACTGTTTCTACAGAATTCCTCTGAAACCAGAAATCCACAGAAAATGGGGAAGAAATCAAAGAAATCCACAACATCAGCTCCTGCAATCAAAGATCCAGGACCAAGCAAAAGAGGATTAATCTCAGACACGATGTGTCTTGCTCAGGGAAACACTAGCTAGGAGAGAATTTATAATCTGATAGAAGTACAGGAGCCCGAAGAATTATCAAAGGAAACTGTCACGCGGAATGAGTCGAGGTTGCAAACAAGATCGACCTTCCTAGTATCTACTGATATCTAGTGATAAGCAAGCCAATCAAAAACTATCTTTCTCTAAACATGCAAGTCAAACAAAGGCAAACAAGTGTTTTAGGCCTACCTTGGGTCCAATACAAGTTTGTGGCAGCCTCACTCCCTCGCTCCGAATGAGCTTCCTTGAAGTGTATTCTGCAAACACAAACAAGCAAACAATTAAATAGCACCTGAAAAGCCAATATTATAAATCATATTCATCATAATGATCAAGGAGATTATGAAACAAACCACATAAGACAATTTGTTGAGAAAAATGAATCTGATTGTATTAATTCAAATAAAGAAGAACTTTACAACCTGTGCCTTGATGCTGTACAAGCTCCTCCCAGGGTCCGACAAGAAGTCTCCTCTACTTTGACAAGTTTCACTCACTTCCCAATGAAACCAAAAGGTATGTGATCTCTCCTCTCAAGTTTAACTAGGAAGTCCCAATTCCATCAGCATTTACCCTCAAATGTTCAGCTTCTAACCTCTCCCTAGCAACTGACCCAATGCCTTAATTTATAGTGCAATGGAGGGAAGTTACTAGGTCCTCCTTCAAAGGGATAAAGTCCTCCTTCAAAGGGATAGGTCCTCCTATCAAGGTATTAGCTCCTTCTCTTTTGGGATGCATGAACCACTTTGGAGCAAACAATCCACATCAAAATCCTTCTAGAAACATCTAGATTTAACCCAAAAGTGAGTTTTTTAGGATAAACTTGCGCCTTTTTGACTTTCATAGGGGTACGCACCCACGCCTTTACAGACAGAGGGTGCAGATATGCAGGTATTATGAACAAAGGGTGCGGGTCTACAGTTAAAAGTAGGAGAAAGTGCGGAACCAAAGTAATATTGATTTTCAAAGTCTTTCTCTCTTTTGCAAAGCTTGAAATGAAGAGTTAAGGTCTGAGACTTGCTTAGGAGGCTAGTATAGGTGATGATAGACCCATACTGACTGCAAATAATCATGGTGATGATATTTTTGTGTAACAGATTGCCCCCTAAAGTGCGAAGTTTGTAGTAGATGAGGATTTCATTTATCATTTAAGAAGAGTGAAGTGATTTATCATTTCAAGGATTATCTTGCGGAGAGCCCAGTTGGAACCTGTAAAAACATTCAATTGAAAAATATATATATGAGATCATATCATCGCTGAGGTAGGCATTCCCATACTCAGATCAAAACTGACTAGGAAACTACAAACTGACTAGAAAACTGACTACTGCTCTGATATAGGAATGATCTTGTAATACATCATAAGTATAGACACATGTAGACATAGTATGGATGCAGCCATCTGTTTATGAATAGTCTACAACATAATGAATACAAAATTCTTTGCAGCATGGATGGTGGAAACTAGATCCAAGGTCTTCATTTCTACTCCCCAAAATAGTATGATTCTATCCATGTGAATAAATGTGTCGAATTCGAACATGGTAGAAACCACTTGATTACCAGTCAATGATGTAAACTGTTAACAAGTGTGAGAGAAACCACCAATAATGAAAATGGCTCTCAAAGTACTCAGTACAATCCATGAGATGTGATTAGATGTGTCGACGTCGAACATGTCACGGATTCCTTCAATCGAAGGTCAATGATGCGACCTGTCATTGAAGACGAGAAACCTGCCATTGAGGCATGCAGATCTCAACGTAATGGCGATTTCTAGATCATCTTTCTAGATAAAGAGCTAAAGTCGATAGAAAGCGATCCGTCGTAGGCAAGCCCACGACACGAAATCATAGATCAAGTTTGAAGAAATTTAGTTGCAAGGACTGACTTAGGGATGGTCAAGATGGAATGACAGATATTTTTGCAGATGAATGGCTTATTCGCAAAGACCTCTTGAACACATAACGACACGACAGATGGTTTGGTGACAATTGACCCAAAGTTAATACCCAAAAACCGGCTAAAGACTTTCAATGTGGTTTGATCAACTATTAGGTAATGGATTTCCCAACCCATGTGAATGAAAGTGTCGTGTTCAAGAGTGGTTACAAAGTATGACAACCAAGCTCATTTTTCTCTCTTTTCCCCCATCATTTCTGGCAAGTACCTCTTTATTTTTTACAAGCTTGAGGAGGATAACATATGCTTGATTATAAGCTCACCCTTCGGGTGAGTCCAACTTAGTTTAAATTCGAACCCTAAGAAGGAGTGGTTCGTTTCCTGTTTGTTAATTGAACAGGTCCTTTACTGTCGAAATTTAACGAGTCCAGTATAGGAGAAACTCAGCGTTTTTCATTTTTAGAGAGTCTGAAAAAACTTAAGGAGACTCCAGGGTTAAATTTTTCGTAAATTTGTGTCTCCCAAGCCCAAAAAGGTATAAAATAATACTTGAGAGAACCGCTTGATCTTTTACAACCAAGGAGTACTTTTCGTAACTAGTGCCTCTGATCCGAAAAAAGTAAAAAAGCGATCAATGACACGTCGTTTTATGACCAATATCGAATTTGAAACAACAAAAACCCGACAATCTTTTCATGTTTTTACGGTCAGAAAAAGGCTGTAAGAGGACCGTCTTTTTAGTTCCGTTTTAACGAGCTTAAAAAGAAAAACTCAGCAATATTTTCATGTTTTAGGAGTCAGAAAAGAGCTTTAAAGATGACTCTAATAGTTTTTCGTTGATTAATTTCGCCTGAAAATCCGTTATCCTGAATAAAAACTCAAACATTACTCATACATGTTTAATAATAGGTTAAAATGTCGCAAAAAACACCTTTTTAAAGTGAAATATAAAAAAAATTAAAATTTATTTACCCAAAAAACTTATAAAAAGGACTTTTTACCATTCATTTTTACCAATTGAGATTTGGTTGAGAAAAAAGGGCTTTTGACCAGAAACTTCCCACAAAGATTGCAGAAAATTCGTCCGTCGGAATCGAACACCGTCTCCTCCAGGTAATCCACATCATCCTACTCTTCATTTTTGTCCGTTTGAATTTGTTTTTTAGGGCTTAGATTGTGCTTTTAGGAGGTTTTTAGGTTTAGAAACCCGCGCGCGGGGGCCCGTAGGTTCACCACAGGGGACCTGCATACCCCGACTTTTTTGCAATGGACAAAAAGGTTGGGGTATGCACCTGTCGTGAAGGCAAGGTGCGGACCCCATGCACTGTCCCTAACAAGGGGGTGCATACCCCACGCATAGGTTTACAAAAACCTAACTAACTCAAAAAATACCCAATGAAATCAATTTTTCATGTTCTAATTCGCCTTTTTACTTGATTGTAGGATATCCATCATGCTTGATTAGCGAGAACGGGAGCATGAGGATGTGGACCTCGCCGCGATGAATCATCAACCTTCGATCGATGCATTGAAGGCATGCGGCTTGTACAAGTTCTGAGCCATACCTGGAATGAGGGCCCAGGTGGACGTTTTGCAATGGCTGGTTGATAGATGGAGCATACAGGACCAGTGTTTCATTATTGGAGGACACCAGCTTGAAATCGAGCCAGCTGACATATACTTCTTGACTAGTTTGCCCAGGAGAGGTGAACATTTGACTCTATTTGGGCCCAGGGCAGGTGGCCAATCTGTCAAGAGTCTCCGCGTAGAGTTTTGCAATGTCTAGAGCTAGGACAAAGGGATAGATATCAAAACCATATCCCTTCCTGAACTCATGGTTATAGCATTCATAGTTACCAGACTCTGCGGTAGTGCAGCGCTACACGTTGCCACCAGATCCCAGATGCGGATGGCAGTTGATTGCTTTCGAGGCACCATTTTCAACTGGTGCGATGTTGTGTTGGCCAATGTGAAGGGCCAATTAACCAGGGCCAAAAATGGACAGCTAAAAACCTTTGGTTATGGGGCTATAGTTGTGAGTTTTGGCCTGGAGAGGGTTCCGATGTTGATCCCACAGTAGCTTACTATTGGAGCTGGGCTTCCTCGAGAGCCCAAACTGATGTGATGGGTTGCAGTTATGGCCCGTCATCCTGATGAGGGGACCGAGGTCGTTCAGTTCAAACCTGAGTATTTCCAATGGTTGGAAAATCAGGTTTTTGCTATTCAGGACTTCCCTTATGCTGGGGTTGATTTTCGTGGAGACCCAGACATGGCTCTTCCACCAGGTGAGCAATGGGATGATGCAAGTAAAATCATTTTCAACATTTTTCCTAATTTAACTTTTAGTTGTTTTTATATCGTCCCATAACTGATAGTAAAAAGTTTCAAATGTAGATGTGGGCCCATGGTGACCAGCCGCTCTCCGGCCTTACGAGAGGAAACAACCAGTTGCACCAGCTCCAACCCCACAGGACGAATCAGCAGAGACCTTAGCCGAGTTGGAGAGTCATTTAGAGCACCTGACAGGGGACATGCCCGAGACCAATATAGATGACATCCCTCGTCGACTTCAGCGTTACGTGATTGGAGTCCCAGGATCCTTTAGGAAGTTCCTTTGTAAGGTGGCTCGTGCAGTGGTTTCGTATCGAGATCATCACCAGTGATGGGATGATCGCCTATTGTAGTCACATGTGACATTTTTGCTTTTTGTACTTATCATTTTTGCCGCTCATAAGGTGTTTTTCAACCTATGATCGAGGACGATGTATTATTTTGACACACTCCTATATATATGATTTTTTTATTACCAGCTTGTCTTGTTAAATATGTTATGGAATGTTTTTAAATTTACTTGTATGATTATTGCACATGTCTACTTAACATTTGAGAAGCAATTGCATCTGCTATTGTATTTAAAGATCTTGGAATATTGTAATATTCAATATAGTCAAATTCACGTTCCAAGAGACGCACTCTCAAAAATAATCTTAATAAAACTGTATTTCTAATGGCGTATACTCTATTAAGTTGTAATACAACGAGTTCAGAATCTAACCTCACTATCAAACTCTGAATCCCAAATGAAATAGATTCAGATAATAACTCAATCACTGCACTATACTCTGCAATGTTGTTTGTGGTTTGACCGAGGCTCACCCCATGCATAGATACTAACTCGTCAGAGGGTGAATAGATAACCCAAGCTGCGGAAGAAATATTTCGTGTACTATGACAAGTGCCATCAGCGAAACCAATGTATGTTTGGAGAGGCGTCGACATCTGTGACATCAAATGTAAAACCGAGATAAGCAAGAATAACGATGAAAAACTCACTCTCTAAGCTAAGCACACTTCTAAATCTAAAACACACCAGCTAGAAGGAAAAACTAACCTAACTAAAAACTCTTCACACTCGTTTTAAGCATAATATCTCTTCGGGTAAAGACCATTTCTAGGTTTACCTAAAGAGACCCCGTCAAAGTCTACCAATTCATAGGCCCCTTTTGCTAGCTTTCGCTTGACAACATAAGGACCATGCCACATAGGCACGAATTTTCCAGTGCCTAATTTATCATTTGCTTGATCGTACAATAAGACTAGATCTCTTTTCGAAAAATTTTGAGGGGTCACATTTCAATCATACTGAGCTTTAATATGTTTAGCATGAGATTCGATTACTAATGCAACATCACGGCAATTCTCATCTAGCTGAGCCAAGTATAAGAAACATTTTTCCTCTTCGTAAGTAGTTGGAAGTAACTCGATGGCCATTTGCAATGACGGGATTTCGCACTCAATGGGTAACACAGCTTCCAAAAAAAAACTAATTGGAAAGGAGTGAACCTTGTTTATGTTTTAACTGAGGTTCGATACGCCCACAGCCATGAAAATAGCATGTTGTGCCAATTCGACCGATGAATCCCAATGATTCGTCTGATCATGATGACGAGAAATTTGTTGATGGATTTAACCAGGCCATTAGCTTGTGGATAATAAGGAGTTGAACTGTCGTGACGGAAGCCAAGTTGGTCTGTAAGTTCTGTCATCATAATGTTTCGAAAACGATGCCCATGATCAGTGATAATCACTTGTGGAACACCAAACCTAGCAATGATATGATTGAATACGAAAATCGCAACTGTTTTGCCGTCTGCCTCAAATGTAGGCATCGCCTTGGCCCACTTAGTAAAATAATATACCGCAAGGATAATATACGCATGCCCCCCGGTCGAGTGAGGGTTACATGTAAGAAAATCGATACCCCATTTGGAAAAAGGACCAACGACAATGATAGGGTGAAGAGGAGCAGGTGGAGCGCGCATCTTTCGATCAAAAATTTGGCAGTTGTGGCATTTTCAGACGGCAATAATACAATCTTTAAACATAGACGGCCAGAAATAGCCAGCGCGCAATATCTTTTGGGCTGTGGCATACCCAGACATATGACCGCCACACGCTCCAGAGTGATAGTCATTGAGGACCCTTTCAGCTTCATCATGAATCAAACAACGTCGAAAAATAGAGTCTGCCCCACGACAATAAAGAGTATCTCCAATAATTTTGAATTGTTGGGACTGGAATCGTATTTTCCGACGGTCCGACCGTGAAATATCTGGCTGAAAGGTTTGGGTTTGGAGATAAGTGATGATATCCCCATACCACGGATCTAAAGTGCTGATTAGAAACAAGGATTCGTCCGCAATGGGCTCCTCCGCCACAGTTTCCTTGTCCGCACGCGGGAATTCACACATTAATTCCGCAAAAACTAAATATTTCTTTGACTTAGACTTTTCAAACTCCAAGTTAAACTCCTGCAAGATAACAATCCATTTGGAGTACTTGCCCCCCAGCAATTGCTTGGTCAAAATATAGATCATAGGGTTGCAATCGGAAATAACTGTAGTTTTACGTAGTAAAATGTAATGACGAAAACGTTGGACAGCTTGAACAGCTGCCAATGGCAATTTCTCCACATGTGAGTATTTTAGCTCAGTTGAATTTAACGTGCGACTAAGGTAATATATCACATGTTCAGTACCAAATTCATCTTCCTGAACTAACACCATTCCAATGGTGGAATAGGAAGCAGCGAGATACAAGAAGTAGTCCTAGTTGTAGTTGGGAGGATGCAACAGCGGTGCATGGGTCAACGCGTGTTTTAGCGCATCAAAAGATTTTTGAGCTATCTCGTCCCAAAAGAATGAAGTATTCTGCTTCAACAAACGGGTAAAACCCTTTGTGATCTCGGCGTAGTTAGGGATGAATCGATGTAAAAAGTTTGCTTTCCCTTGCAAACTTTGGAGTTGGCGAAGACTTGAAGGAGGAGGCAATCGGATAATGGCTTCAACCTTCGAGGGATCGACGCAAATGTCAGCTTTCAAAACAACAAACCCCAGTAACCGACTCGTTTCAATGCAGAACACACACTTGTGGGGATTCAACCTAATCCGATAATGCTTACATCTCATAAAGATTGCTCTTAAATGGACGAGATGGTTAGCTCGATGCAATGAATGAGCAGGTAAGTCATTGAGATGGTCAGCTCGATGTAATGAATGAGTAGGTAAGTCATCCATAAAGGATAAAATTTCACTGTCGGCACAATCGTCAATGATTTGATCGATATAGGGAGTAGGGTAATTGTCCTTTGGACATGCTCGATTAATGTCCCTATAGTTGATACATATTCTTGTTGTCCCTTGCTTTTTGTTAACGAGAACAATATTTGATACCCAATCCGTTAACGGGATCGGATAGATGAAACCTGCTTTGAGTAATTTTTCAACTTCTGCTTTAATTGCAGCAACTTTTCTTGGGTGAATCTGACGCAAACGTTGCCGAATGGGTTTAGCGTCCGGGTAAGTTTTGATTTCATGAACTACAATTGCTGGGTCAATTCGTGCCATTTCCTCATATGACCAGGAAAACACATCGCGGAATTCTTGAAATAGGGCCTTATATGTTTGAATTTCATTTTCCGTACAAGAGGCACCTATATGAACGTTTTCAACAATTCCAGGCTTAACTGAAATGTCAAGGGGAATAGTTCGAAAAATATTTCCCAAGTTTAACTTGAAATCGGGATGTTTCATTGGATTCTGAGCGTCCTTAACATATTCAGTTGTAAAAATTGAGGAAAAATCATTTTCAAAACGATCGTTCTCGGGTAAAAATGAAGATTTGTGATGAAGATCTTCCCATGGTAACTCGTCGACACATAGGATTTCATGAATTTTCTCATCTGTTTGAACAAGTTCAGAAAAAGTTATTAAATCTGAGTTTGATGTCGAAAGTGATTCCTCATGGACCACATTCATTAAGTCAATTTGGGTTGATATTGTGTCAGAAAATGACTGCACAGTCTGATACGCAAGTTCATACGAACTCAAAGGCATAAAAGTACCAAATGAGTCTATCTCAGATTTAGAAGGTATGATCCAAGGATCATCATTAACAATTGTTTCTGATGAAATCATATGAATGGTTGCAGTAGAAGAAGATGCATTGATAGGAAGGAAAGGAAAAGTGCCCAGTAAACCAGAATCTTTAACTAACCCTACACCAACATCCTTATAAGGGATCGTCGCTTTACCAACATGCTGAATGCTCTCAGCAGAGGCTAGGTCGAATGAAAAGTATGACAACTGGTCTATGGTTACGACCTTTCCATTGTGAGGGAACTTTATAAGCCGAAAGACCGATGAAACAATAACTATCATAGCGTAAGACCAACTACAACCCAAGAGAAGGTTGTAATCTAGAGGGGCATCAACCACCTCCACATCTAGATTAACGGTTTTACTTTCAACCCCTATAGGTAAGTCTTGTAAAATGCCGAAAGGATGAAACCCACGGCCATCGAAGGCCTTAAGAATCGTCGGGGACTGATTTAGGGAAGGAGAACCAAGTGATCTCCAACACTGTATCGACATAATGCACGTGGAAGCTCCCTCATCAATCACAGTCCTATGAACAGGTCTGTTTTTTACTATCACTGGAATCTGGACAGCTGATGAGGTAAGCACGGTGCACTATTTTCTAGGTCGAAGATTATAAGGTTCGGGTCCTGAACGTCAACAGCTCCTATAGCCGACAAAAGTAACTTGCGTTGTGTTGGACAAGATTGCAGCACTTCCAAAGCCGACATCGCTAAGGGTGAAACAACTAAATCCTCAACAATGTTATAGTTCTGACCTGCTCTCACATGAGGATTGAAAGCATACTTTTGAAGTATACCCTTGGCGGGCGGTTTGATTACTAAGTCTGGATTAGGTTTCTCGATCTGTAGTGGATCGGAACCAGGAGCTGAGGTTGATGGGTTCGAATGAGAAGATTCTGCTTCTTACCATCAACAGGACTTTTACTGCCATAATCTTGTGATCGAGTCGCAATCCTAACATGGGACATCATTAATATGGGTTCTTCATTGGCACTGGAGGATGAACCTATCATCTTACTGTCTTGAGCTGGAAAAGCATCCTTCAAGACAGCAGGAGTTTGGGAACCTTTGACAATTTTCGCAACCTCTGCACGATGAGGGTAGTCTCTCGTATAATGTTCTTCATCGCAGAAGAGACACAGATAACGAGGTTTGCATTTTTCATCAGTTGATTCCGCTTTTTTGGGTTTCTCTTTTGAATTTTTATCTGTTTTATTCTTCTTCTTCCCTTTCTTCTTACCACCGGCTTTTGATTTAGCTGTAGATGACTCTACAACGTGAATATCGGCGGAAAGTTCCGTGGAAGACTATCCTGTCAGGGAATCTGGCAAGGTTATGATAGGAGAAGAATTCTTGGAAGACTTCTTCTTACTTTTGGTATTAACCGTACCAATCATACCATCAGCGGCATGAGACCCTGAAGGAGCAGCAACGATTTGATTTTGTTTGGGTAGATCAGAGATTTTCTTATGTAATGTACCTGACTGAGTATAAACTAGGTCAAGGTACTGTGCTTGAGCAATTACTTGCTCCTCAGTAACTACTCCGGCTTTAGCTACATCCTCAGTGATCTTGGGAAGTAAAGATTTTACAAACCATTCAGCTAAGATCTGATCCGGGATATAAACTTTCACTAAATGCCGTCGACGTCTCCATTCATTGATATGATCTGAAATGTAAGTGGATGTTGACTGCTTTAACGAAGTTAATAATTCCGTGCCATTGTCATACCTGACAGGCAACTGAAAATGAGTTAAAAACGAGGTAGCTAACTGACTAAAGTTATGAAAAGTGGCTAGCGGTAACTCAATGTACCACTTGGCCGCAAGACCAATTAGAGTGCACTGGAAAAGTCGTAAATGAATTGAATTATCTGAAATGGAATTAGACGCACACCAGAGGTGATAAGTCATCACATGGTTGGATGGGTCCTCTCCTGGCTTACCTTAGAACTTAGGAATATCACTGGGAAACTTATGCGGCATTGGCGGCCAATACTGAAGATAGTTAATAGGATCGTTCGTAAGGCGCGTCAAGTCAGGCAAGTCCAAAGTTGCGATAAACGGTAACTGACGATTAGGGTCCCTGAAACTCTGGGTCTGCAGACCAGCCCCAGGAGGAGGATATCAAGGATAACTAGGAATTGGAATCACATTTGGGATATTTTGTCCTCCCGCAAAACCAGGATTAACCGGACCATACTGGGGTTGCTGAGGTTGTTGATATGTATACCCAGGGTACGGTTGATACTGATAGGTTGGTTGCTGCTGAGCAGGACCGTATTGGTACTATCCTTGGTACGGTTGAGGATTATATTGAGGTTGAGTGGTAACAACCATACTTCCTACAGGCATCTGAACTGAAGTGTGGACCATGGGTCCAGACTGAGGTAAAGATGTCTGAGGAGTAGATACAGGGGCAGTAGAAACCGGAACTGTCGATACTCCAGAAGAAGGTGGGGTAGATGGAGTAGATGTTGTAGTAGTTGCAGCAGATGTTTGAGGCGGAGTACGAGGCATACTAGGCCCAGACTAAGAAACTACAGAAGGAGCAGAAGTTTGAACAGTAGACTGGACAGGTTGCTGGGATGGACCAGAAACCAAGGGTTGTCCAGTTTGAGATGACAACTGCACATTCGGTTGCAAGACCTGCTGGGATTGAGATGGATCCCACACCAAATTTGTTACGAGGTACGAACCCATAACAGGTTGAGGATATTGAGGACCATAATCGGGTTGAGGGTAGGGTTGATAATATGATGAACCCGAAGGTGGTTGGTAACCTTGAACTGGGTACTGACCTTGGGGTTGATAACCCTGAGGCACATACTGATACTGGGGTTGACCTTGAGGTACATATTGATATGGAGGTTGATTTTGAGGTGCATATTGATACTGAGGTTGACCCTGAGGTACATATTGATACTGAGGTTGGCCTTGAGGTACATACTATGTCTGGGGTCGGCCTTGAGGAACGTACTATACCGTAGGTATGTACTGTCCTTGAGGTTGTCCCCTAGGGGCAAATTGAGTACCTTGAGGTTGCCCCCCATGTATATACTGGGTACCTTGAGGTTGCCCCCCAGGCACATACTTAGTACCTTGAGGTTGCCCCCCAGGCGGAGACTGGCCACCCTGCGGTTGAGGATTAGGAATGGATCCTAACATCATGAGAATATCTTCTACACTCAAAGGTTTAGTACCACTACTTCCAATTAATAACTTCTGTTCGATAAGTTGAGGAGATGCTCCCGAAAAAGTACCAGAAATCGACTGATACCCAACGGGAACAGAAGGACTGCCGTACAAAAAGGTTTCCGGAGATTGAGAAAACATGGATGACTGATTAGACATATTCAACAAAGGATAGTAATCTCCAGGTGCTGGGTGATAAAAAATACGAGGTGGTGAAAAACTTAGTCCCGGGTTTTCCAAAAGATTAGTCAGTGAACGATACCAAGCACTGCTCCTAGGTGGACTGTAAAAGATTGATTGATGCTCCCTAAGGTCTAATATAGGTCGATCTTCTGGAAAAGGAAAACTTTCTTCATTTTCCAAAATAACAAGTTCTTCAATAGCTATAAGTCCAGAAGGAAGATCTTGGGTAATTACAGTTTCTACCCTAGGTGAACTAGGACCACTAGAAGCTGGAGAAACAAACTCTGATATGGGAGTAGCAGCAATTTCAGATTCGGGTTCAGATACTTGAGGTTCTTCACCTATATCACTAGTAGATGCAACACTACCAGTAACTTCTGAAACTAGCAACGATTGAGAATCAAAATGTACTATCAAAGAAGATTCTCCTTCTTCATGTGACCCACCTCTAATGTCACTAGGAGTTACAAGGTCTTTCAAGCCTTCAAGCTGGCTCGGTACGTCCTCAGGAGGTTGGCCCCGAAGTCTACGGGACTTCCTCAGTAACTCAGGCACGTTTACAAACTCAGGAGATTGGCCCCGAAGTCTACAGGACTGCCTTGTTAATTCAGCCACAGTTAAATATTTTTAACTACTTCACACGCAAACAAAGTAAAATCTCAATGAAAACCACCTAAAGCCTCTAAAGAACCAAACAAATTGAATCACACGCCTAAAGAATCTAGGAGATCAATCACACACAAACAGTAACTTTCCGTACCGAAAACATTAGTTGGTGATGAAATCCAA
>APFE031083885.1:0-11123 GCA_000404065.3 Pinus taeda
AACCATTCTACGATTATGCGAAGGACGATCTTGATCAGATTTATAAGATCATTACATGTGAAGAGGACTGAATCAACCCTATGGCAGATAGATGGATCACATGGGATAGGGATAGCTCTTGCACTTCATATTTTCATGAAGATATTGAGCATTGGCATAACTGATTATATGAAGTCTCCTCGTTGTGCTATAACATGTTGACGAAATCGATCTGATGCATATCCATTGAGGTAAGGAATTTACCTTATTATGATAGTTTAGAAGATGTTAATTTATTTTTGGACAAATTTGAGAGGGATGTTCCAGAAGCACATCAGTTCCAAGTGCTAGATTAGGCATTGCGAGCTATGCCTACTCGTTGGTGGGGTATGCATAAGGATAGCTTCGACGATTGGAAAGAATACCAGAGGATGATGAAGTCAAGGTTTGAGTACACCAATACCCGTATGAGAGTGAAATAGACAAGGAAGGATGATCTGCATGAACATTTGGTACAATGGACTCAAGTGTGGGGAGAGGAACCACAACCAGAATGGGTTCATATATCTTTTTCACACTTTGGATACCATCCCAATTAACTAGTACATGGAAACTGAGCTACGACATGGGATGGATGAATGGGATACCCTGAAGGAAATCTTCCTGTTATCTTTCAGCTTTCAAGATGGATTTGAATGTATTTCTGAAGCACTTCAAGAAATCAAAGCAGCGATATTTAATAAATATAATAATATTAATATTTATACAAATATATATATGTTAATAATAACCTAATAAAATATCCAAATAAAAAATAAATAATAACTAATATTAATATAAAATAAATACTTATTTAAATAAATTAAATAAATAAAAGTTTATTATTAAATTATATTAAACCAAATAATTAAAATAATACATAATTAATATAACATAAAAAAAAAACACTATAAATAATATTATATTAAGTATGTATATAAATTAAAATTTAATATTAAATAATAAAATATTAAATTAAATTAATTAATTAATAATAATATATTATTTAATATAATATATATATAAATAAATAAATATACTATTTAAAAATAAAAAATTATTATAATAAATTAAAAAAAAAAAAAAGAAAAATTATTGTAAGCCGACCAAAAAAAAAAAATTCAATAACTATTAATAAGGCTCCGAAATACGCTCTTCCTTCTCAAATTAAAAATCTCATTGCCCTGATGATGGACTCACCAAGCCAGTCTGAAACGTTGGTTTCATAACTGCTCACGGGTTTTTTCCACAAATATTAAATTCGAGCAACCTGTATGGACTCCCTCTTCAATACCATTAAGTCCCACCATGGAAGGAACATAATGAACAATGCTCTAAATTTTGAGAAGATAAGAATTTCGAGAGCCAGAAGTATTTCAAATCTCATATTTTTAAAACAATGCAGGGATGAAAACCTCATTCCAAATTTCGCTATATGTAACCATCCCCTTAAAAGAGGTCGGAACATTCCAGTCTTCAATAATCTCAGCAAAACCCTCATCAAACATGAAATTAAATTTACCAGAGTCCAGCTAATTAAAATCTCTGAAAAACTTCTAAACCTGCATCTCAAGCTAGCCTCAGCCCTTAGCAGTGATCTCTGGCAAATCTTAGATGCCTTCACCTTCGCCAAAGCTGAAAGGACTTTTGATTACAACCTAAGAAAGAAATCCAAAAAACTGGTAAACCTAAGAAACCGTGACTTAAACATCAATCCAACCCAGACTCAGAGAATCAACCAGGAATTCGTTGGCACCATAATGCAGATGAACAGCTTTAACCAGACAACTCAAGAGGAAAGCAAAATTGTTGAAGATGGCACACAAAAAATAGACAATGTTGACAATGCGCATTCAGAGCCCTCGCAATTAAATTTTAAAAAATTCAACAAAGAAGATCCCACGCTATTGGCTGCTCTTAACACACAGATATCTCCCAGCAAGGTTAATAATGACAGAGATACGCGGTTAGAAGAGCATCACTCCAATGATACAACCTCGCAATTAAGATTAATACATAATGGAGACAGCGCTGGTCCCATCAAGTCCTGCACGCAGATGAACTGTTCGCTGTTAAGGTCAATTGGAACGCAGAATGGAGATAACGCCCTTTCCAGAAATACAACATTGCAGTTAAAAATAAGAGACAGCGCTGCTCCCAACGGTCAGCAAATCAATACGCAGTTAAAATCCAGCTCGCAGATGAACTACACACCCTCGCAATTAAGGTTAACTGGAACGCAGAAAGGAGATAACGTTCTTTCCAGCAAAGACACGCAGACACTCTCGATGTCAGAAGGCGCTCTGTCCAGTAATACAACCTCGCAGTCAACGATAATGCATAATAAAGACAGCGCTGCTCCCAGAACCAACACGCAGGTTAGTAATAACGGTAATAATCATGGTGTTAAAAATCGTACCTCCTTCTCTGCACAGCTTGAAACAAACCACTATTCAACCAGTAGCAACAAATCGATTAATAACTCAACAGTTATCAACCTTTCAAATCTTGCATTAGATGATAACTTAAAAACCCTACTAGAAAAAGGTCTCAATTTTGCAATTTCCCCAACAAAAATTCCGGTGAATGATATCATAAGTAATATTGAGGTCATTGTCAGAAACACAGAACAAAATATTGCTGAAGAAATCAGGCAGGACGTTGCCAGAGTTCTTAGAAACGCCAGAGCTCCTCCCAGCAACATCTCCAAAGAAGAATCTAGAGCCCTAAAAAACATCAAGAAAAACAAGGACATCATAATTTTAAAAGCAGACAAAGGAAATGCCACTGTTATTATGAATAGCACAGATTATGACAATAAGATGGAAGAACACCTCAACAAAAGTGGTTGCTATAGAATTCTTAACAAAGACCCCAGCAGCAAAATTCTCCGCCTAGTTAGTAACAAAATAAAAAACTCCTCTCTGGACTCTACCATTAAGAACATGTTAATACCCAATAGTACCATCATCCCTAGAATTTATGGTGTTCCCAAAATCCATAAATCCGGAGTTCCTCTCAGACCCATTGTGAACACCATAGGATCTCCTACCTACTGGTTAGCAAAATACCTTGCTAACAAGCTTAGACCTCTATCAGGTAACTCTCCCTCTTACATCAAAGATTCCGCCTCTTTCATAGAATGGATTAAAAACCTTGAAATTAATGACAATGATCTCCTGGTTAGCTTTGACGTTGTCTCTCTCTACACTATGATTCTTGTAGACAAAGCCATAGAAGTTTTGAAGAATATTACAGACCATGAAACCGTGGATCTTGTAAGCATTTGTCTTAAGTCCTCATACTTTAGTTTCAAAGGCAAAATCTATGAGCAAACTCATGGAGTAGCCATGGGATCTCCTTTATCCCCTCTAATTGCCAATTTATATATGGAACATTTTGAACAAATGGCCCTTAAATCTTTCCCTTTCACCCCTAATGAATGGAAAAGATTTGTAGATGATATCTTTGCTAAGTGGAGACATGGCCTAGAAAAACTTAATGAATTCTTATCCCACTTAAATAGCCTCTCAGAACACATTAAATTCACTATTGAGATTGAAAAAGACAACCAGCTCCCCTTCCTAGATGTCCTCCTTACCAAGAAAAATGGCAAGCTAAGTCACCAGGTCTTCAGGAAACAAACGCACACTGACAAATACCTTCACTCAAATTCCCACCACCACCCAAAGCAAAAAGTCGGTGTCATCAAAACCCTAGCTACTAGAGCTTCAAGAATCTGTGACCCTGAACATTTAGAAGAAGAGCTTAACCATCTCTATAAGGTCTTTATAAACAATGGCTAGCAGAAAAACGTTATCCAAAAAATAATCAAAAAATCCAAAACCAATAACCAAAAAAGAAAGACTCCTGAAAACCCTAGAATCTCCTTACCCTATATTAAAGGCACCACAGACAAAATAGCCAGAATTCTCACCAAGCATAACATTATGGTGGCCTTCACTCCCCCTAACACCATCAAAAACATGCTAGATTCTGCCAAGGACCCTATAGACCCAAAAAATCACAAAGGAGTATACTCAGTCCCTTGCTCATGTGGCAAAATATATATAGGTTAAACAGGGAGATCATTGGGCATTAGGTTAAAAGAACATATTAATGATATTTCAAAAAATAGGTCAGAAAAATCAGGTCTAGCTGAGCATGCATGTTCCTCCTCACATTATATTTGCATGGAACAAGCAAGGTTAATTCACAAAGAAGACCATTATTTAAAAAGAAGGGTGAAGGAAGCCATTGAAATCGAAAAAACCTCCAATAACATGAACAGAGATGACGGTTTAAAATTAAGTAAGACATGGAAACCTCTTTTAAATAAAATAAAATAAAAAACACTAATCAAAGATTTACACAATAAAAAATAAATAAATAAATAATAATAATAATATTTATAATAAATAATAATAAATAAATTCATAAATAAATAACAATTAAATATAATGAACAAACAAAATAATATCTAATAAAAAAAAATAAAAAAAAATAATATTAATAATACAAATCTATATATATACATATATGTTTATAATAACACAATAATTAAAATAAAACAATAATAGTAACATCATAACACATCTACATTTAAATATATAAATAATATTACTAATATATACATATATATTTATATATAATAAAATTAATAAATATTAATATTAATACAATATAATAAGTAAATATAACCTAATAAAATAAATCAAATAACCAATAATAATACTCAATATTAAATAAATAAATACTTATTTAAATAAATAAAATAAATAAATTTATTATTAATTATATTAAACCAAAATAATGAAAATAATACATAATTGGAATATAACAATAAACAAACACTAATAAAAATTATTAATATTAAGTATGTAAATAAAAATAAAAATAAATACTAATATATATATATATATATATTATAATATAATTATAAATATTAATTATTATATATATAATTATAATTATAATAAAATATATATATATATATATATATATATATATATTTATATAAAATATAAATAATAATAAATTACTTATTTAAATAAAATGATATTAATTAAATTAAAAAAAAAAATTGTAAGCCGACCAAAAAAAAAAAAAAATCAATAACTATTAATAAGGCTCTGAAATACGCTCTTCCTTCTCAAATTAAAAATCTCATTGCCCTGATGATGGACTCACCAAGCCAGTCTGAAACGTTGGTTTCATAACTGCTCACAGGTTTTTTCCACAAATCAAATTAGATATTTAAAATACCTGAGGAACCGGTAGCATGGGTTTAGCGAGATTGGAATACGCAACTGTGTCATGTGTTGGAATGTTATAATGTAATTGCAAAAGAAAGTGAAGATGACCCTAGAAACATTTATATTCCAAAGTCTGAAGGACAACGTGAGGTTGAGGGACCTAAGGCATCAATCCCTGACATATCAGAGCCTTTAAGGACCAGGCAGGTAAATATTGGATCAGACACGTAGTTGAAGTTTGCTAAGATAGGTGACTATTGGGATGAATATATGGTTGATAAGGTCGCAGAGCTGCTACGCGAGTATTAGAATTTGTTTCCCACTAATTTTTCTAATCTAAAGGGGATAATAGGGGATTTGGGCATCATGAAGATTACTTTGAAGCCATACGTGAAGCCTGTAAAGCAACGCCACTACTGATTAAATTTGAAGTATAAGGAAAAGGTGTGCAAGGAGTTGGATAAGATGTTAGAAGTTGGGATTATTAAACCTGTGGAGGAGTCGGACTGGGTAATTCTCATGGTAGTCCAAGAAAAGAAGCGTCAGGATGAAATTCGGATATGCATATATCTAAGTTAGTTGAATGGTGCATGCATCCATGACCCATTCCCCAAGCCATTTACAGACGAGGTGCCAGAGAATGTTGGAGGCGAGGAAGCCTACTCATTCACTTATGGGTTCTCGTCGTACCATCAGATCAAGATCACACTGGAGGATTGAAGTAAGACCACCTTCACTATGGAATGGGGTTGTTTTAAATAGATGCTAATGCCTTTTGGGCTGAAGAATGCCCCTCCAATCTTTTCCAGAGTGGTAATTGTCATTTTAAGGAACTTATCCAAACTTTTTAGAAGTCTACTTTGATGATTGGACCGTGTTTGGGTTGGTCAAGTGCCATGTTTCTAGTCTATGCCTCATGTTGGATACCTATTGAAGACATCAGATTTCCCTTAACCTGAAAAAGTGTATCTTCTGAGTACCATCATGTGGTTTGCAAGTAGGGCCCGATGGTAGACCCTACCAAGATAATTGTCATTGTTAATTTGGAAGTGTTGAAAAATGTAAAACAATTGCACGCAACGTTAGTCCATACTGGGGTATTATAGGAAGTTTATCAAGGCATACACACAAATAACTACACTAATAGAGAGGTTGTTGAAGAAGGACGCAACATTCTATTGGGATGAAGATTGCCAAAGTAGTTTAGACATTTTGACGGAAAAAAAGGTCATTGTGCCCATTTTTGTGTTCCCGAATTGGAAAAAGGAATTTCATGTTCATGTGGACGCATCCTGCACCGCGCTAGGTGTGATGCTAACCCAACCAGGTGAAGGAGACATTGATCATCCTACAGTGTTTGTGAGTAGGAAATTGTCAAAGGTGGAGAAGAACTACTTGACTATAGAGAGTGAAGGACTAGAAATGGCGTATGTGCTACATAAATTTTGGCACTATCTATTAGGTGCACACTTTAAAATGTAGGCAAACCATTCTGCTCTAAAAATACCTAGTCAATAAGCCTGTGTTGGGGGAGAAGATTTGCAGATGGTTGTTGCTATTCCAGGAGTATGATTTTGAGGTGATCGTGAAGCCAAGACGCCTTAATGTTGGTCCTGATCACCTATCTAAGATTGAGATTGGTGATGAGCCTACGAGTTTGGAAGAAGGGTTACCTGACGTGCAGCTCTTTGTTGTTCATGTCGCAGACAATCAATTTGCCAATATCATTCATTTTTTGTCTACAGGAACAACCCCGGAAGGATATTCGACACAATAGAAGAAGGTATTGGTGGTTCACGCAGTTGACTTCTCTGTGACCACTGGAAACCTATACAAAATGGGCTCTGATGAGATATTATGCAGGTATGTCCCAAAGTACGAACAACCAAGAATTCTTGCATAAGCACATGTAGGAGTAGCGTGAGGAAATTATGATGCCGGCAGAGCGACTGCGCCGAAGCTCTTACGCACAGGGCTTTGGTGGCCAACAGTACATAAGGACTCAAAGGTGTATTATAGGGCATGTGATGCTTGTCAGAGGACAAGGAGACCATTTCAAAGGGATGAGTTTCCATTAAATTCGTAAATAACCTTGCACATGTTCGATAAATGGGCGATCAACTTTGTGGGTCCAATTGAGACACTACGGAAAAAGACTGGGGCATGATACATTACTACATCAACTGAATACTTGACACGATGGGAGGAGGAACAACCAGTCAAGGGCTGTAACATTGATACCATTGCAAAGTTCATCTTTGAGTTTATTTTATCTAGGTTTTATTGCCCTAAAATATTGATGAGTGATAGGGACATGCACTTCCTAAATGAAACAATCGTTCCAGTTCTTGAGGAATTCCAAGTATATCATCAGAAGAGTATGCCATATCACCCTCAAGCTAATGGTATGGTAGAAACATTCAAAAAAATCTTGGAGAGTGCCTTGAAGAAGGGTTGTAATGCGAAGCAGAATGACAAGGATGTGTGCATAACATCAGTACTTTGGGCATATAGCACCAGTTGTAAGAAGTTGATAGGCCAAACCCCTTTCCGACTGGTATATGGGTTGGAGGATGTAATGCCCATGGAATACATTGTGCCAATTTTGTGGATTTCAGCACTGACAGATATGGCTAATCGCGATACTATGGAGGAGCGTCTCACACAACTGGTAGAATTGGAAGAATATCATTTTCATCAATAGGTGCAAAAGGATCATGAAAAGGCATGGCATGATCGCTATATAAAGCATCACACTTTCCGAGTTAATGAGCTGGTATTACTATATGACATCAATTTACAAAATTCTTGGGGAACTTTCTAATGCATTGGATGGGACCCTATGTTGTGAAGGAAATTATCGATGGTGGTGCAGTTCAGCTTTCCAAGCTGAACGGGGAATTATTTCTAAGAAAAGTCATTGGCAACCGATTCAAGTTGTACAGGGGTGATCCCGCCCCTACGCAATGACTATATGATGGCGGGATATTCTTAATACTCCAAGAAGCTACAAGGAAGTACGAGACTCTAAAATAGACTACCCTAAAGTGGGAAAGACAAAGCAAGAGGGTTACGTGATGGATGGAAGTAAGGCACAGAGGGGATTTTCACCGAAGAAGTTGCGCCATGAGGATTGGTGACATGCAACCTAGCCAAGAAAAGACCATTGGTAGCACTCTAGATGATTGAATGAAAAAAAAATTGTTGAAAGGAGCAGGGATAATGCATTTATGGCCCATATATTTGGAAATCTTCCACCAAAGATGCATTAATGATCAGAAATTGGAGGGAATGGTTGGATTTGAATTCAAAATAATCTATAAATATGGCAGGTTGCCCAGCATTCGAACACTTTTCTTCCTAAGAGTTGATATTGCATTTTATTTCCTTGTTTTGTGCCAAAAGCTTAACTATATGTCTGAGCCAGATTATGAGGAGCTCTTTTCACAACCAAGGTTTGGTGACATACCTGACTTTACCCAAGAATTTTTTGTGGCAAGAATGAGTGAAACTCCCCCTGAGATGAAAGCAATGCCATCTGTCCCTGAGGATTTCCGATTATGGCGCCTAGATCTCCCTGACCTAAGCCTTCTGTATCGCAACCTTCTGTGTCCAAGGTGACCAATAAGGAGCAGAATAAACCTCAGTAGGTCCTAGTGAGATAGTCACCGTGGAAAAATCCCATGGAAGTCCGCCAAAAAGGGAAGATGGATTGGTCACAACAACTGACCAAGCTGAGGGATTTGAGTGAAGAAGAACTACGCAAAGGCATCAAGGAGATTGATGCTAAGGAAGGTGAGTCGATGACTCGGCTACCAAAGTATATCCCACCATGCAAGGCCACTGTTGGGTTGTGTTATATTCTTTCCACATAGTTAACAGGGGGTTTGAGGGGTACCCGTAACCCCACTTTATGGGGTCCGGGGCAACGCCCCGAAAATTTTTGGTTTTGGACCCTATGTTAGGTTGGGCAGACCCACCTATGGTTTTGTGCATGAATTTCGCACATGTTTTTTGGACGCGATGGTTTCGGTCCATGGTTTTGGACGCGATGGTTTTTCGGTCCATGGTATTAGATGCTTCGACATGTGTAAATATGTATTGTAACATTGAAAAGAACATAATGAAAAATCAAACTGGTAGTCTCGGTTTTGGGATCCAGTGGGAAGTCTCTGTGTATATGTTTTTTATGTGTTATGCTCTTACATTTTTATTTTTCATGTGATTTAGAATTCGTATGCAGGTAATTTTTGTACGGGGTTAAAACATACATTTGGTATCAGAGCTGTTTTGGCTTCAAGGGGACGCCTTTGTTGCTGAGGGGTTTCGCTCGGGCCTGTGGTAGACCCTGTTCAGTGGGATATCTGCGAGATCGATTCTGGTGGTGAAAGAAGATGGAGAGCAGCGGAAAGATAGAGATTGAGAAGTTCAATGGTCAGAGTTTTGAGTTGTGGAAACTCAAGATGGAGGATCTGTTGGTGGATAAAGATCAGTGGATCGCGGTAGATCCGGGTACTAAACCAACGGGAGTGACCGATGAAGAATGGAAGAAGTGGATCGGAAGGCAAAGAGCACAATACGATTGTGTGTCTCAGATTCAGTATTGCTGAATGTATCGGGGGAAGCTACGACGAAGGCTCTGTGCGACAAGTTAGGGACTTTGTACCAATCTAAGTCTCTGGTGAATAAACTGTTCCTGCAGAAAAAGCTATATAACCTAAGGATGAAAGATGGAGACTCGGTGACAGAGCATCTAAATGCGTTTAATACTGTGGTAAGTCAATTATTATCTATTGATATTAAAATTTCAGATGAAGATAGTGCATCAGTTTGTTGTGTTCTCTACCAGACTCGTGGGATAGTCTGGTTATTGCAATAGGTAGCAATGCAACTGCTTTGCAGTTTGATGAAATAGTCTCAGCCTTGCTGACGGAGGAGATGAGACGGAAAAATATGGAAAACTAGAATGGTGATGCCTTGTCTGTACGAGGACGGTCCCAGAACAGAAACAAAAATAAGTCATCGAGTGGGAGATCTAAATCTAGAGGGAGATCTAAATCTCCAGGAAAACCTATAAAGGTGGTGTACTGGAAATGCAGAAAGGAAGGGCACTTCAGAAGGGAGTGTAAAAATCTAAAGCTCCAGATAAAGGAAAGGGATCTGATGATGCTCCTTCTACAGAGGCAAAAACCACCTCAGATGAAGGTGGGGATGTGTACTTGGCTTCTTCAAGTACACATGTAGATCATGAGGCAGGGTTAATTGACTCAGGTGCATCCTTTCACTTCACTCCCCATAGAGAGTGGTTCTGCGAGTATGAGAAATACGATGGTGGTGATGTCTTCTTAGGAGATGATAGGAAGGCTAGAATCGTTGGTCGTGGAAAAGTAAAGTTGAAGTTGCAAGGTGGAAGGGTTAGAACCCTTCCCGGTGTTCTGCATTTTCCTGCATTGGCCAGAAATCTGATTTTTGTAAGCAAGTTAGATGATGCAGGTGTAAAGACGGTGTTCGAGAAGGATACCTGCAAGATGGTTTGAGGAGCACTGGTATTGGGCGGGGAGTTCGGATTGGAACTCTGTACAAGCTGCAAGGTAGCACTGTTGTTGACGGGTGCAATAGTTCTATGGTTGCTGAAAATGGAGCAGAAAATCTAGTGGTCTCTGGAGAGAAGACCATGTTGTGGCATCAAAGGCTTGGACATATTGGAGAGAAGGGCCTTCGAATACTTCATGGTAAAGGTATGGTAGAAGGTAAGAGTAATAGCTCTCTGGATCTTGATTTCTGTGAAAATTGTGTATATGGGAAGCAGAATCGGGTGAGTTTCCCCTCTGGTGGTAAGAGGACGAAACA
>APFE031083891.1:0-15754 GCA_000404065.3 Pinus taeda
ACTCAATATATTTTACTCTTTTAGTGAGAGGTAATGATTTCGAAAGTTTAATTAATTTCGAATTTTCCGTAGTGCCTATATTATAGTCCTCTATATCAAATTTCAAAGGTTCCATTTTGAAACTTCCAAGGTACACCATTAGAATCAAACAAATCTTCCAAAGGGGTTGATCCCTTAGGTAATAAATTGTCTTTGAGATTGATTACTTCAGTATCTTCATCAATTATTTCATCAATCTCAACTTGCTTTAGGATTTCTACATCTGATTTTGCAAATTTAGTGGGATGAAATCTATCTATTTCCTCACCTTCTATCTCATTTATTTCTATTTTATCTTTAGTGTTAAGGTCTATGATGTGTCAGTATCTATATTGCTATTTATAAACTCTCTTTTAGGATTAAAAAATTGTTTATCTGTCTGTCATTAGCAAATATTTTCCTGCTCTTCAAATTATCAGGGATTGAAGGTCTGTGCCTAATTTCAGTTGTGTACTAATGGTTAGGTTGAAAAGGTAACTTGAAGGTGCTGGCAAACATTGCTAGACTATGAGCCTGCATATTATGTTTCCTAGGAATTACAAGAAGCTTGGTTTCTAAAAAAGTGTTTAGTATTTCAACAATGGTTCCTCTATAATAACTTAATCTAGGGTCTTTGGTCATATATACAACATCTATTTGTTTTATAACTAGTTCAGAGTCTCCCATGATAGCGACTCTTTTGGCTCCTAAATTCCTAACTAATTTCAGGCCTAAAATTAGTGCTTCATACTCGACCATATTTTTAGTGCATTTAAAATTCAGTCTGTGTGCATGGCCTTTTGAGTGATTATTCTCCAAATTTTATATCCAAACTCTTGCTCCTGCTCCAAACTTATTTACTGATCCATCAAATTCAAGATGCCATAATATCTCATGTTCATAATTTTCATGATCTGGTGCAACAAACATTTCCTTATTTTGACTACCTTTTTTAGTGGAAAGTTCTAAAGTTTGGACAGTTCCCTCTTGTTTTGAAACTACAATTTCTTTTGGTTCTATATCAACACTGTCTAAAAGAACTTCTTGTGTTTTTTCAACATTATACAGGATAAAGGAATCAATGTCTGAATGTACAGAGTAGATAGGAAAGTTTTGAGGTCGATCTTGGCTACTTACCATATATTTCATTAAAGTTTCTCGGTATAGCTTCTTGGGTTGTCCAAATACAGAGATTGGTACATATGACATATAGAGTTGTAAATATCCCTAAAGTTTGGCTCCCCATGATTTGGATAAAAGCATGCCATACTTTGGTGGGATGTCAGAAACCACAATATCCATCAGGATGCTCTTAGAAGGATATTGAACTAAGGTAACACATAGGTCTTTGATCAATCCCAAACACTTTACTTGACTTGAGTCAAATGAGAATAAGTCCTTGTAGGGTCTTGTAATGTCTAGGTTCAATTTTTCCATTGCTAATTTGGGCATTAAATTGTGGGAGGCCCTATAATCCAACATTGCAATGTGAAGAATTTTGTTAGGGATGCCAAGGCTAATGTAAAAAGGTGGTATTCCTCCTTCTAGTGGTTTTCCATTAACATCAGGACCAAATATATGTTCTGGTTGGTCATCAAACAAGTTGACTGAATCCTCATTCTTAGCGATGTTCAAGGTCTGGTTTATCTATGTTTTATATGTTTCATTTTTGATCAGTTCTGTCAAAGGCACTGAAATTTTTAGTTTGGCTACCTCTGCCCCTAGATTAAAAGCAAAGGGGCTTTCTCTGTTTGAGTGTTTTGAATTTTTACAGCAGGAATTTGAGTGGGATGATCTTCTTTTCCTTTATTGGGGACCTCTTTTTGTTGGTTTTCAAATCTGGTGGTTTGAGGTGTGTCTACTGGTTTTTTAGGGGGAATTGAAGTGGAGGGCTGATCATCAGAAGGTTGGCCAGGGGTGATATCAACAATGGTGGTGCCAAAAGGATTTTGGTTTTGTCTGAGGAGAATTTGGAGGTTTTTAGAAATTGGGGCTTCTTTTATTTTCTTAGGTTGATTTGGCACTGTTTTCTTGGTTTGACGAAGGGTATCAGAGTTCTTTTTACTCCTCAGGTTATACTATTTATGCACTTCAAAAATGGCAGAATCATATCCTTGTTTATAATCAAATGACTCTCTGGATTGGATTTGCAATTGCTGCAGCATATGCAGTTCCTGCTCATCTTGTGTTAGGAAAACGATATTCAGATTAATCTGGGTATCTTGTTCTGGATCATCAGGTTGGGATGTTTTTGCATAATTATGTTGAAAAGGAGGCCTAATATTTTGATCAGGTCCATTCTTACCAGTGTTTTGGTTTTGGTTTTTCCTGAAGTTTGGGTTTCTAACCAGAGGGGTTGTTGGTTATCCCATTGAGGTTTCTTCTCCATATTATATATTCTATCCATTAAGTTTGCCATGCCTTTCGATAAAATATCTATTTTGAGGTCAGAGGGTGGAGGTTCATATTTTGTTGTTCCTCTTCTTTCAGTCCTAAATCTAGCTCTCTTAGCTAATAAATTAGCTTCTGCACTAACTACTACACTCTGCATTTCCTCTAAGGTTGGGGGGTTTCGTTCCCTGAGCTAGTATGCCATGTCCATGTCAAAACTATCAGGAAATTTTATTAATGCTAAATCAAGCAGGAGTCTAAGGTTAACTGGAATTTCAATGTATATATTGTTAAATCTGGTGAAATAATCCTGTACAGTTTCATTTGGTCCCCTTCTAATATTTTCATAGTCTGAAAGGATCTGTAAGGGGTTCTTTTTCTTCTCCCATCTATTTAAAAATTGTTGATAAAACACATCTAGACTGTCAATAATATTAGGGGGTAATCCTCTAAACCATTTTCTAACATCACTAGCTAAAGTCTGAGAAAATAGTCCCATTTGAACATCACCTATATCAATTTCACGTAATTTGAAGTAATTTATCATCTTATTGACATGGTGCTATGCAGTGTAGTGTCCTATGCCATCAAAGCGTATGATTTTACTCTGGTAGTCTGCTGGCATGGCACCAAGTGGGGTAGGTAGAACAAGAGGAGCATACCTATTTTCCATGGCTAGAAGCTGGGAGGGGCTAATATGTGGAGTTGAGGTATTGGAAGACAATATAGTAGTAGAGGATGAACTAGGACTAGTAAATGGCAGATGAGTAGTGCTAGGTTGATAAGGGAGTGAGGGTATGAATGGTGGTGGGGAATGGACTTTAGAAGTTGAAGGGAATAATGGTGAAGTAAGATTATTGTGTGACTATTCAAAAAGCTCAGGGATATTGGTTGTACTAAGAGATGATTGTGGTGAATTCAAAATGTACTCATCAATGGATTTGTTGGCATTTTGGATTTCAAGGTCTACAATGAACTCAGGATCTAGGACAATATCATAAATTTCACTTTTAGAATTTGATTTAAATAATGACAAATCAAATTTCTCATCAAAGGGTAGATCTTCTAAAAACAACCACTCATCAGGACATGAATTGGCTTTAACCGAAAGTATGTAACTGACTGAACTTTCTTCTTTTTTGGTTTTCCTTGAAATTAGGTTAGGGTTATCAAATACTGGGACAGGGTTTGGATCTAGGATAGCCCTAGTATAATGAGTTCTCCTTGAAGCAAGAATTTCAAAAATTTCAAATTGTTTTATGCGAGGTTTTTTTAAAATAGCTTCTAATAAATTACTTTAAGAGCTCAAAATTTAATTTTAACAATTTCTTAAAGTTTTTATTAGGACTAAGGATTTTATTCCCCAGTATGGTCACCACTATGCTATCACTCAGAATTTTCCTTAGAAGTTATCAGAAGAAGGAAACAATCGAGGTAACCACAAACCAATCTTTTAGGCTTAGGCTCTAGCCAACCTAAGTCTAGAGAGGGCTCTCTCTATGTGATTTAGCTTTGTTTTACTGGGATTTTAGGCTAGTTTTTAGTGTTCATGGGAGTTTTGGCTTTGATTTTAAGGTTTGGTGGTGGAATTCTTGGAATAGATGGATAGAGCGAAGGTCTTTAAGCCATTGGGCTATGGAGTCAACAAATGGATAGCAAAACCGGATCAGTTCATTAAAGGGAATGATCACAGGGCAGGCTAGCAAAGTAAAGAACAAACTTGTAGGCTAAATGGGTGAAATGATCCTAATTAGGGCGAGAGAGCACTTAAGAATCCTCATACTGAGGCTAAAATGAAGAACAGGAGATAATCATGAACAAAGGACAATTAAGAATCCTTTGCTATAGATCACAAGGGATAACCTAAACTAAGGAGCAATCAAGAATTCCTTAACTTAGATTTCTGAAGAAAACATTTAATATGCATAACAGTCAAGATAGAGTGTAGTTAAGCAATTTTTGAAATATCATTCCATGTTATAGCATTCATATTTTTAGAGATACAAATAAGATTATTGAAAGCTCAAAGAAAATAACACTGAACTTAAGAAAATACTTATTTGAACTTTGTTTTGCACAAGAATCTAGTGAAATATTTGATCTTTATTCCTTGATCTAGCTAGCTGATCCAGTCATTGAAACAATATACTTTCAAACTAAAGAACAATAACTCTATAAAAATGCTTGGAATCCACCCTACATACTTCGAATGGTGAAGTATTTATACAAAAAATTATTACAAAACATCTCAAAATATCTCAAATTGTTTTGAGATTAAATTCAGGAAATACAAATATCTTCTTGCAAGAAGATAGAGACAACTAATGAACTGCTTCATGCTGTCCCTTTTATTATGGTTGTGCTGGATTTTATGGTTGAAGTGTAGCCTTTTATGCTTCCTTGCAATTGTGGAGTGTTCACATTGGAGTCTTCTTAAATTTTATCTTTCCATTGCTACTCTTTAATTTGGATACTCTTTGACCCTGTAGTGCTGTTTTTACTTGCTTGATCTCGTTGCCCTCAGTTTCACTGTGCAGTAACTGTCTACTGTAAAATTAATCACAATAAATCAGTTACATTCTCCCACCATTTTGCTTCTGGTAATTTTATCCTCATCATCCTTCTATACATCTCATCAACTTTAGTATACTTGGCAAAATTGGGCTTGGTGAGGAATAAATGTTTGACCTCATGCTCCAGAAAAAACAAATTTTCAAGTGTATCATATCACACTTTTCCTGTTGGAAATGCTTTTATGGATGAAGAGCTGGCTTGTTCCTTGGCCAACTTCCCAAGTCTATCACTATATTCCAACTGTGTCATGAGTTGGTCGTTGATAACCATAGGACTGGGCAGACCTTTTCCTCTAAAAATCTGGAATTTAGCCATGAACTTATCAATGGCTACTTGCATATTGTGGCATTTTTCTTCTAAATTAAGCATAAGGTTCCTCTTGGAAAGGACCTTCCTTATCTCCAAAATGGTCTCAGTATTATCTTCCATGTTTAGCTCATAAAGCTCATATTTATTTTTGCTGTTGAGGAAGTGGATGAGTCTATTTGCATCCTCAGGCTTATCTCCCAATTCCTCTTTTACTTTCTAGATAGATTTTGTAGCTATCTTTGCCAACTCTGTTTGTTCAAAAATGACTTGAATTAATGGTCAAATATCATTGATAGAGTCAATGATATTGACCCACAACATTTCCTTAATTTTTCCAAGTGGTTTCTCCAGTGTTAAATCCTTCTCTAGGATTTTGATTCTCTCACCCATTTTTAGTGCCTTTTATGTCTCTTCTTTTTGCTGGAGTTGGGCAAGTATGCAATTAGTTTCCAAACTTGACACCTTTTACTTTAGTCTCTTCAACTTTGTAGCTTGGATAAACATCTCTTCCATGGCTTTGACTAATTCCGCTGCTTTCTCTCCCTGTGTACCTATTGTTGTTGTAGATTCTGCTGTTACTAGCAATGTTGTGGCAGGTGGAATAGTGGGTGCTAGTGATGCTACCAGTCTAGAAGGAACTGCTTTCGATAGTGTTGGGATGACATATTTGGGAGTTGTGGCCAAGTCACTTTTCTTCGATTGAATTAAAGCATCCAACTCCTTTTCTGTCTACTTAAGTTGATCATTCAGCTTCAGGACCAAGTCCATCAATTCCTGATGTGTGGTTTGATTCTCTAAGAATTCTAGAGTTTGAGGATGATGTAGCTGGGGTATTTTCAATTGCCTCTTAAGTGCAGCAATATCATCATTTTTCTTAATCAATTTTTCTGTAGCTTTTATATCCTTGGGATCGTGTCCCAATTCAATCACTAAGTCCTCTAAGGACTTGATCCTTGTATCCTTGGCTTGTGAGGAGGCCTTCTCTGACTGAAATTGTGCTGAAATGTTGTTAAGAGAGTTCTGTAGCTGATGGCAGTGATGGCTTTACCCGTCAGGTTGGAGTATATAATCTCTCCAGCCTATTTATGTAGTTCAATCTAGTCTATTGGATGAATATCCTTTGCTAATACTTCAAATCCCTTTCTTAAAATTGGATGTTGTCCTTGGCTACTAGGTTGTAGGCTTAAGAAATGACATCTATAGATTCCCCTCTTTAATGTCAAAGGATGACATTAGCCTTGTTTCATTGGTAGGGGTGAGCTTCAGGTACTGTGCATATGTTTGGGCCTTAAGCCTCTCATTCCTAGGCTTGATTTCTTTATATCTTTCTTTGATTTCTTGGTCCTTGTCAGTAGGCATTCTAAAGGAAGACACTTCAACACTGAGTTGCCTTTCCAACATCTGAGTTTGTAAAGTGGAAGGATTTGGTATGCCTCCAGATGGAGTGGCATGCCTACTTCTTTCTACTTTTGTATTTATTGCCTTAGCTGAGCCTTCAGTGTATTCTTGCTCAGAGGTTGGATTTAGCTTTTTCCTCTTGTTTGATTCCTGCTGTAAATCAGAGCTAGCCATTCTTGAAGTGGAAGCCCCTTCTTTCTTTCTTTTTGGGATCTTCTCCTCATTCCGAGGAGTTTGCATGATTGGAGGAGTACTCATAGCAGTCTCTGGTTCCTCTGGTACCTACAGAAAAGAGTTGTCATCAAGTTGTTTTTCTAAATGAATTAGAGCATTCTCTACATCTATTCTGGTGCTATCTTGGTCTACTAGGGTACCTTCCACCCACTATGTTTTATTTTCATATGCTTCTGTTTCAGGCATGGGACGGTGGATGGAAGGTCCTAGATTGACCTTTTGTCTCTTCTTTGTGATGAATTCTAGAGGATCATATCTCTAGACAAAACTTCTCTGTAACTTCATATTCTGTAATATCAAATATACCTCTTCGCAAGCCTCTCTAGAGTTGCATATGAAGGGGCCTAGTTGGTCCTTTATTTTGAAATTGGCCTTCTTCTTGGCATTTACAAAGTTTATTTCATCTACATTGATAATTTTCCTATAGTATTCTAATGCAAACAACCTCATTTGGAGGTATTTTGGCAACTTATATGGTACAAGCATGCAACCATATATCCCGATTTTTGTGTGGTTCTGTTAAAGGTACCACTCATCCACTTTGGTCTACTTTGATAGTTGAAGGACTCCCTTTATTTCTGGACTAATTCTTGGAGGAGGGTTACCAGTCATCATTTTCATAAATGGATGCACAAATAAATAAATTAAGTCTAAATGGGAGTATGGAGACCAATACTCATGGTCTAATGGGGTCCAGAAAATGACTAACTTGGGTTGACCCTTGGTGTCAAGCTTCTGAAGAGTGAATGGGAACTTATTTGACTGATAATATAGGAAGAGATGGTACAAAATAGAGGAGTATTTGAAAACTCTCTCATTGCTCATTCTAAGAAACTGCTCATGAATTTTGTCAGCTATGAATGTGGCAATCATAAATGGTTGCAGGAGGATTTCTAGGGGTATAGATGCACATGAAATTCAGGATAATTTCATCAATGTACTCACTTGTGGAGTAACCCAAAACATAAGATATCATGGCTACAATGTTTCGATCCCATGGGGAAAACATAGAAGCTACATATGGAGGGGGATCTTTAGGGATGTGCTTTTCTTCTTTAATGAAGGTTTGGAGTAATTGGGCCATTTTTGCAGGGCTAAGTTTGGGATATAAGTCCAGTAGGTATCCAATTGAGAGGGGTGTTAGTTTGGCCTTGGTTGGAGCTACAACATCTCATTGATGGAATCAACAATGATGGTGAAAAGGACCTTCTAGTCATGATACATGATGGTTCTGTGACTAGGGATGTAGTAAGCATAGCACATATGCACAATTTCAGGAAAAACGCAGACTTGGGGGAAATGGTACTTGGCCAAATTTGACTCCAAAAGGCCAATTTCATCAGCATGGTTCAGGAAATTGTCCCTACTTTGGAAATGTACTTTGAGCAGGAGCTCTATGATAGTGGTATCCTTTATTTGAAAATATTTATCAGCTAGGGGAAGGTGGTCTAGGTCTAAATGGGGTGTAGAGATGGGTCTCACATCCATAGCAATTGGGGCAACCATTCTCAGTTCTTGTGGATTTGAGTATGGAGGGGGGTAATTTGCAGTATATAGGGCAACGATGTTAAGGGAGGAGTAGGCTTGAGCTCTTGAGTATTTTTAATGAATTTTTAACTTAACTAACAACACTGAGCAACTGGTTACATTGAAATTGATAGGGTATTTGATGAATTCTGGCTTAAATACCTAGAACTAGGGTGAATTAGCTCTAAGCAGGGTGGCTAGTGACTATAAGTGGTCAAAGGGGCTTTGTATAGAATGCAAGGCCAACTGGGTCGTCTGTGGCATCTTTGGAGTGAAATTGTAAGTGGGTTGACAACTTCGACATTTGTAGGTGTCATGCATGCGTACATAGGCTCGTAGATGAAAATTCAATGAAAACAAACAATTTTGGGGCTTTTGGCTTTTATACGCAAAAACTTATTTTTTGGCGGGTACGGGGTGAATAGTGGTTAATTTGTTGCGTAGCAGGAGGGTGGTAAGTGGTTCATTTCATACTACTTTTGGGTGCTTGGTGGTATTTGGGAGGGGCCACCCGATTCCACTCATCGAATCACACATAGCATTGGGGGCCAGGGGGAAAACCACTTTATCGGGTGGGTAAAGGACAGACGTTAGGTTGGCCCGATATGGATGAGATCCATCGGATGAGGAGGGGGACAATCCACGGTGATCGGGTGGAGAAGCTACACAGAGGCTAGTGGGGGGCCTGGCAGGCACTTAATTACAGTGATATCAGGGTTTAATAATGGCTTAAAGTGAGATTAGGCTATCGGGGTAATTAACAGAGGATTAAAGGGGGGTTTATTAACTTGATCCTAGATAGACCAGTTAAAGGTTTTGGGTCAGGTTTTAGGTGAAAATCATAGTTTATAATTAAACTAGGGTGTAGGTTAATTTATACATAGGAGTTAAATTTATACAGGAAATTGGTTTTTTATCGAGATTTAATGTAATAAAGTTTGTAATTAATATGAAAAATGGGCGGAAAAGGGGAAAAACACTAAGCAAAATGCTTTTTTGTGAATTACATGTTTTTCACATATCTACATTAATACTTAGGGTAAAGCATTTTTATGGGTTTTTGGTATGAAAAGTGTTTTATATGGGGGAAAATTGCTTTTGTTAGGCAAAAAGTGTTTTAACCTTAGGAAAAGGAGTTTTATTAGGAAAATGAATGAACTGAAGGAGGGATGAACTTTTATGAGGGAAATCTAGTATTTGATATCCATAAGTCATTGAGCTGAGGGTCCGATCCCTCCAAAAGTCAGACAAATGCTCTGAGCCTCTTTAACTTAAAGGTTCTAAATACTTTGAACTTTATTATGGGAAATTAGTTAAGAAAAGGGGTGAAATGAATGGGGGAAGTTAATGAATTGACTTTGAAATCCATTTTCATGCTTGATTGTCCATTCATATTTGGAACATATGATGAAAGATGATAAATATGCTTTTTGTTTAATCAATCATCATATTTCTGCAACCTTTGTTTTACTTACCCATCTACTTATCCTACCATTTTTTCTTCACTTTATTAGGGTGCATTTAAGCTAGCAAACCCTTATCAATATTTTTCTTTTCTTTACAAAATAAACTATCTAATTCTAACCTTATAACATCCAAGGGCTCAGATTGAACTGATGATCTCCTTTTATTTACTCCACCTATCTAATTATCTGCCAAGATTACACTGTTTGGTCAGATTTATTCTCTATCTATAAACAATAAAATTCAAAACATGAAATAGCCAAGTTTAAACAGTTTGACTATCATGGACCACGGCATGAGCTACAAGCTTCACACAATCATTTATTATACATAAAAGGTAAATAGTAGTGGCATTTTGACTTGCACACTTTCATGGTCTCTTTTTGTCTTTTTGGGGTTCATATATTTTCATCCTTTTTGACCTTTTCATTCTTTTTTTCCTTTGATTTTTCTTTTTTCCCTTTGATTATTCTTTTAGGACATACCCTCTTTACATTTTTAATTTTTTAAAATATGGAAAACATTTGTAGAAAGAAAAGGTATGTAAAATATTACAAGGCTTAATCTCAGTAATTCAAAATTATGACTCCTATTGGTATATGAACCTAACACTTCTCACTGTGATGTAAATGTTGTCATATCTAGATGTCCTTGTCTACGAACAACTTGTTGTCTTCGTGGGTAGGCAAGTCCATAGACACTTGATGGACTGCATCCCCAAATGTGCTCTGAACAGTGTCTTGATCTCTCCTCTCTTGGAAACCATTGTACCTGTACTGCTGAGAGGCAGATGAATGTGTTTGATATCTGGAGACATGGAAACACTCATGGCAAGAAATCTATCAGTCAAAAACCAAAATGAACATGAGAACTAACTTGCAACATACTTGGGTGAATGATCATGAAGGTTGCGCAATTTCGACCAAGAGGTCGGGATACTGACTGCCAAGACTACACAAGGAACAGTCTGGCTTGCTGGGAGATTGACTGATGGCTAGAGCTGTGCAATGCACAACCCAGTTTAGATGATGACTACAAGAATTGCACAATGCGTAATTCCAGCTGGGAAGGACTATTGGCCCAGGGACATATTTGCATAATTTCCTGGGCCAAGTAGCCACTGTCCTCTAGAAATGTGCAAAACAATCTTGGAGGGAAGTGTTGGGCAGGAATGCACAAATATGGAGAGGAATGTGAGCCTTCCTTCCCCATATTGTACAACGAAACCTTGGTGAAGGCTGAGTCTAGGCCAAGGTTGGCCCAACTTACCGACGGGCAACTGAAAGCAACAAAGATAGTAAATTCATAGCAACATTAAGTGATAGTAGAAGTGATTGATAGTGTGTGCAAAACATGAATTAAAGATTCATCAAATAGATCAACATGCATGTGGGTGAGGTAGTTCGTCGGTTGGGCGAACGTCCGTGCAACAATTTCATGCATGAGACAATACTGAGATAGCAACGAAAACTGAAATAGAGCTAGGAAAAGCTAGAATACATGTAAACATCATCAAGCATTCAAATAAATCAAGCATGCAGTACTCACACAAGCAAAAATGCAAAAAGTAATAGAAATGCAACACAAGGCATGGGAAGCGGGCTTACCCCAAAACAACTGAGATGAATGTGCTGACTACTCCTGGATGTGATGTGGGATGTTAGAGTTGCAAGGTTGATGTGAGGAATGAGCTCTGCAGCATCCGACATATGAGTTTTTATAACATCAAGGTTGTGATGCGCTTGCCACAGTTCTAGGGGAAGCAACACTTGGTAGGAGGTTTCTGAATTGCTCCTTACATGTAACCTCCAACTGCTAAACATAGATCCTTGAGACAAGGGAAGCTTTTGCATGTTGCCTTGGGAGAAGTAGCCTATGGATGCAAGTCTGTTTTGCTCAGTCTCGGAGTGAACCATTCAACTCAGCTGCACATGCAAGAGTCTATTCAACTACTTGAAGAAAATGCACATTTCTGGCTGGGAGTTGGGCTCGCTGCCCATGAGATTTGCGCAATTTCTGGACAGAGCAGCTGACTGCTACCCAGATTTGTGCAAATTCAGGGCTCAGCAACCTTGCTGGGGAAATTTGCACAAATCCTGCTGGGAGTGTTGGTTAGCAGGATTGCACAATCCTGGAGCCTAGTAGGTTGCCAGAGAAGATTGCGCAATTTCTGTAGGGAAGGTTTGTTTCCCTCTAGAAAAGTGCAATTTTCAAGGGGAATTTTCTTAGGCTATAGATGGACCAAGTTCGAGTGAACAACCTATGAGGGGAATGAATCAAGCTATGATCGATAGATTGCATTTGTGCAAGAAAGGCACTGAAGCTTGTTAACTTAACGAAGCAAAGCAAGTTGTTGTGAAGGTTGGAAGGGAGGCTCCAAAACAAGGCTAGGGAAAAATTTTGGAGGGTGGTTGTAGCTGCTATAGCACTTAATGACAGGCCGGTATAAATCCAACTCTCTAAATATACCTTGCTTGTGAAAAGAAAGTCTAACACCTCTGGAAGTATTGTTCAGTTTTCAGCTCATCTTGGTTTCACACTAACTTGATTGTAAGATGTAACATCTACCAAAACCTTGGTCAATTGACACACATTCCAAGCCAAGGAAACATAGTTGTTTCGATTGGGGTTGAGGGGTATATAGGTGCATAAATAATGTAGTCGTCAGAGTCTTAGTTTCATCTCTGGTGTTGCTCCACTGCCAGTAGGCTTGGACAGTACCCTGGTGGAGTCACATAGGAACACAAGCATGACTTCGCTGCCAAAGAGCCTGGTCAGTACCCCGGCGGAGTTACTTGCATCACCTCCTTACGTAGGAAACCTTTCTCTTCTTTCACCTTATTCATTTACATTTTGAATTTTTTACTTTTCATTTTTTCATTTTTCACTGTGCATAACACTTATTCATTTCATAGGCAGAAGAGGGATCTTGACTTATTAAGAGTAGAAGCGGTTGTTCCAGTAGAGAAGTAGTTTATTGTATCTCTAACGTGCCTGTTAAGGTTTCCCCCCTTACCTTAATCTACTTGACTGAGATTACAAGGGTTAACCCAAAAACAATCGACTAGAGAAGGTGACACTAGTTAGCTTGCAAGTGTTTTTTTTACAACAAGGCTCACTTCGAACAATATGTATTTTCCTTTGATGTATCATGGACTAAGAGTAACAAGCTCATCATATAGAGTCAAGATGACGAGTAACCAAATAGTGATAGTTGTACAAGCCCTCTTGAAATTTACCTAGCTCGCTTCAAGATTCATACATGGTTTCATTCAAAACTAACTTAAGAATGAAACAAGCGAACGAACTAACAATCAACAAAGTAAAGCAATAGAAGAAGCAAAAATGAAAGCGAAGAAAGTAAACAAACAAGAAAACAAAGAAAGTAAGAGAAAAAGCATGCAAGCAAACAACTAAAAGAAAACATTACTCCTACTCCTACACTAAAGATACATGGGCATGATCACGTGAAGTGATACTTCCAATGTAGCCATCGGCGCATTGGTAGACCCATGTTGGTGAAGGCTTGGTCTGTGAGAAACCCACTTGTCCCATCCAGTAAGAAAGAAAAATATAACAAATGAATACAACCACACCTCGTAATTCAAAGTGCCCACGGGACATAAGTGAGTGGATGATCCACGTGGATGTTGGTGGCCACCCACCTATCCCACTTGGACCCCCACAACTATCTCTTTCAGTTTTTCAGTTTCCTTAATTGTAGCACAATTTACTATTTTTAGCAGTTTTTTTGGGTCCTGAACTTCCAGAGCCATTTTGAGGCCCTAAACGACGTTCTTTGGGAAACACAAGAGAAACATGGGTCTTAGACCTAAGTTTCTCTTCCCAAAGTTATAGTCCCTAGATAGATATTTCTAACGAGCTATTGTGCATGTCAAACGAAGATCGTATGCCGAAGTTACGACTGCAGGAAGTTGATGTACCAATTTACCCAAATGGGGCCCATAGTTTGGTGTTTCATCTTATAGGGTTAGGTTTTTGGATGTTTAGGGTTTTCCATTGTTTCTCAACAATAAATAGGCCTTTGAGCCTCGATTGTAACATAGTTAAGAGGCATGTAGCCGCCATATCTCTTCTCAGAGATAGGTTACCATTGCCCTAGCTAGTTTATTTCCATTTCTGTTTGTAAGCATAGTTTAGTATTTTATGTTAATGAAACAAAGGATTATTTCCATTGCATCTCTATATGTATGGTTATATCTGTAATTTTTTGCGTTCATTTTTAAATCCGAATCAGTGCATGTGCATGACGGGTAGTCTGTGGACTTATCATGGTGTTGTGTGACACTAAGTGCAACTTTGAATCATAAGCACACTCTTGACTGTGACATGCAAGCAAATGAAAGAAACAAAGATAACTTGCATTGCACACGAGTGCTTGCAATGTAAGACTCCTCCAATGCATGAGCAACGGGATCATGTAATTTGAGGGGAGGAATTAAAATCTGAGTGTTAGATTGATCTTGAGTGCATACAGATGAGTGATGAGGAGCCTTGAGTGTTTGAACAATTTTTTGATTGGAAGCGAAACCAACCATAGGACAACGAGGGCCTAACATAACCATCAGCTTGGGCTAAAGTGCCTTGATGGTCAGTGGGGTTTCAACTTTTTTGATAGATGGATCTTCATCGACCAGTGGCTTAAACAAATTAACAATAAGTGAATCAACATCATGATCGGATGATGAGGTGCAGAGATCACGACAACCATGATCAAAAAATTCAGGATGATGGTTGGCATCCTCATGGTTTGATGAATCACATAGAGGGTTAGATGAGGAGGAAGGATGTTCACCCTCTGTGTTTCTAGAAAAGGCAATTGAAAGATCAAGTGGATTTCCAATGAATGATTGGTCCTCTCCATTGTTGGATGATGGGATAACATACGGTGTGCCATACGAAAGATCAAAAATGGGTGCATCCGTGGATGAAGACATACATGAAAAATCATGGATGGCAGGTTCATCAACAATGTTAAGAAAGAATAGAGGGGGTTTGGACAGAAGGGAGTCATCCTTCTTCATGTTTTTCTACTCAAGCTCCCACTCACACTCTTCATGAATGACAACACATGTTGGTTGTGCAACACTAACTCTGTTAGTGGGTTGTTCCTCATTCACAACAAGTGAAGAGTTTGGAATGGATGAACACAAGACAACATCATCTGGAGGAACACTTGGGTGCGAAGATGGAGGTCGTAGAAAAGAATGAATATGAAGACTCAAAGGACTCACAACCAAATCTGCATGAAAACTAAGTGAAGTTATGTTGGGAGGGTGTGAATGATGAACAAGTGTGTGAGCATGATACTCAACATCACTGGGTAGTGGTGGAGCAGTTAAATAAGAGGAAGGCAGACAATTAGTTGAGACAGTGCTTGCTTCCACATGAGATTGTGCAGCTCCATCAATGAAGAATGTTGAGTGAGGCTTGATCTCAAACTTTCTCTTGGGATTGACATATTTCTTAAGGAAGTACTTGAACTGGTCCCAAAGATAAGAAAATTTCATTTGGCTCCTTAGAGCTTGAAATTGCAAGTCATGAAAGCGTTCCCAAAAATCAATAACGGATTCATGAAGAGCGCTTTATTGCTGTAATAGTTTCTGGTCAAGATGGTCTAGATCAAAATGATAGTACGTGTCTTCAATAAGATCACAGAAGTGCTCAAATGAGTGCATAGTATCATCCAGTAGGCTGAGCACCCAACAAAATAGAGATTCACGAAGTGTGTATACAAGTAAAGAACCGGCCTGTTCGTCAGGAAACTCATCTTCCTCATGAATCGTGGAAAGAAAGTTATGTAAGTGCTCAGGCCAGG
>APFE031083896.1:0-10524 GCA_000404065.3 Pinus taeda
AAACTTCTAAGGCATATAAAATCTATGTGCTTGGTCAAAGAGAAGTGGAGATAAGTGATGATATCACCTTCAATGAGGATGCTGCCCTTGGGAAGATTAATAACCTTCCTATTCCAAGGAAGGACAAAGAAGCAGATTCAGGAAAGCAGGGAGAATCGCAAGATGAATCGATGCCCAATGCTGAAGGACCCTCATGGCTTATGGAAACTCTCGAAGATGTCGAGAGACATGTTGCACCTAAGGGGACATTTTGTGAAAGTAAGAAGCCGAACAGGTACTATGGGTACTTAACTGCAATGAGCACCATTGTTCAATCTGAGCCTTGCACATTCGAAGAAGCTATAAAGCACCAAGTTTGGAAGGATGCAATGAACGAAGAGTATGAGTCGATTATGAAGAATGATGTCTGGGATGTGGTCACTAGACCCAAGGACAAATCCATTGTCACCTCGAAATGGCTCTACAAGATCAAGCGTGGAGCTGAAGGAAGTGTTGAAAAGTTCAAGGCTAGATTTGTTGTCTCTCAAAAGGAAGGTGTGGACTACGATGAGATATTTGCACATGTTGCCCGATATACCACCATTCGTTTGATTATAGCCCTTGCTGCCTCGCAAGGATGGAATCTACACCAGATGGATGTCGAAACCGCCTTCTTACATGGTTCAATTAAGGAGGAAGTCTATGTAGAACAACCCGAGGGGTTTGAAGTTCAAGATCGTCAAACACATGTATGCAAATTGAAGAGAGACCTCTATGGGTTGAAGCAAGCTCCCCGATCTTAGTATGAGAGGATCAACAACTATCTGATGAAGTTGGGATTTACAAGAAGTGAAGCTGATCCGAACCTTTATTTTAAGGTTGAGAATGATAGACCTCTCATCTTGGTACTTTATGTGGATGTACCCTTTCTGACGGGTGCAGACCCTCTTATTCATCAATGTAAGAGGGAGTTGGCTTCCAAATTCGAGGTGAAGGACCTAAGATTAATGCATTACTTCCTAGGGTTGGAGGTCTGGCAAAGCCAAGTGAGATTTTCCTTTCTCAAGGAAAACACATCGTGAAGCTACTTGAAAGCTTTGGGATGGTGGACTGCAAGTCCGTGACTACTCAGATGGAACTTAACTTCAAGAAGTTATGCGGAAATGTTGCTGGCCCGATTTGGGAAATCCTTTTGAGTATCGTCAACTCGTGGGGGCTCTGATGTTTTTTGTGAACTCTCATCCAAACATGTTTTTTAGTGAATACATTGAGTCAATTTATGGTCGAGCCTCATCACGTACATTGGATTGCTGCCAAGAATCTCTTGAGATATCTCCGGGGTACAATCACTTTTGGATTGAGATACACTGTCAGGAATGTGAGGCTCCATGGTTACTCTCATGCAAACTGGGTTGGCAGTGTGGTGGATCGCAAAAGCACATCTGGATGTTGCTTCTCTTTAGGTTTTGCTTCGATATCCTAGATGAGCAAGAAGCAGAAGATGGTCACTTTGAACACCACTTAGGCTGAATACATAGCTACTAGCATGGCCTCCTGTGAAGTTGTTTGGTTGAGGAAGCTCTTTAGTGAGTTGTTTGGGCATGTGCTGGATACCACCGTGATCTATTGTGACAACCAAAGTGGGATTCGTCTTTCTAAGAATCCCGTGTTTCATGACTGATCCAAGCATATTGATATCAGGTACCAATTTATCCAGTATATGGTACAAAGGGGAGCAATAAGGCTTCTCGGACTAATGATCAGGTCACAGATATTCTTACGAAGCCGCTAGGGGCTTGGGGTACTTCTTGGAGCGATGAGCGACCATAGGGTGAGTGGTTCACCTTCCCCTAGTGGTGCATGATGTACAGGGTGAGTGTTTCACCTTCCCCTAGTGGTGCACGATGTACAAGGTGAGTGGTTCACCTTCCCCTGTGATACCCTATGTTGAGATACACTCACCCTCCCCTAGTGGTGTGCGATGTACAAGGTGAGTGATTCACCTTCCCCTATGATACCCTATGTTGAGATATGCATAGGATGAGTGGTTCACCTTCTCCTGTCGGCACATCCTACAGTAGCTCTCATCTGGCCAATGAGTAGGGAAATGAGGATAGGGACCATAGTACTATCGATCAACACATCGTATACTACCATACTCCCTCTAGTAGGATGTTTGATATTGATCTGGGATCAATGGAAACTGACTTCGAGTAAGTTAAGAGTGGTATAACGCACTCTTGATTATTGGAGACTGACTTCGGGCAATGGAGAATGGTATGATACATTCTCGATCATTTCTTCTTTCTTCATGGTTCAGCAAAGCAAAGCAGAGACAGGGATGGTACAAATTGTCAGACAGTTTGGCAAGTGAAGTTCTCCCTAGTTGAGAGGAAGTGTTAAATTTAGCAACGAGGGCCAAACTTCACCTTGGACAACTCATATGATGCAACTGATATTTTTATTGGATTCCTCTCTCCGAGAGGTGTAGGATTGATCTAAAGATCATCTCATTCTGACATGTACAAATGGAATTATGAATTTATTTTGTTTATGGACAAATTGTCAAGGTTAGCCAACAAACTAATGTAGGCTCAAAAGCCCAATAACCACGTCTATTCATCCTCAACGTTTGCATATAAATACAAGGTGTCTCCTCCTCATTTAGACACTTCACTCACTCACATATCTCTCTCCCCTTCATGGATTTTTGAGGCAGCTCTCCACACGTGCGAAGAAGGGCAGCTCTATTCCAGCCACTGACCAATGTTGACCGAAGTTGCAGGAAGTGTTTTGACCAGCATTGCCCTGTTTGACTATGTTTTTGTGAGGGTTATCTCTGTTTGGGTAGGGCACATTTCTGGGCAAAAAAATCGAGGACAGTATTGTTTGACCAACATTGACTGTAGAAGGGTTTGACTGCGGCATTGACTTTTGTTGACTAGATTTGACTAATATTTTTGAACTGTTTTTAGGCTGATTTGATTTGTTGTTGGAGGCCGAATTGACCAAGTTTGATCGAGTTGTTTTTTTGGAGGTCAAATTCTGCCTTGTTGACCAACATTAACTTTATGGTTAGGGATTTCTATAGATGTTGTTTGTTGGGACAGATTTCACTGTGATTGGGCAAGTGAATATTGCATATTGTACTCTCTCTCTGCTAAACTTTTGAAGAATAATAAGAAGAATTGATCAAATGGTTTCCCCACATTGGGGTTTGTCCCTCGCTGACGCCAAATCTTGTGTCCTCTTGTCTTGGCTTGTCTTCTACTGTTATTGTTTAAGCTCTATCTGCATTTTACTATCATGTTGATGTGATTGCTAATCTGGATATTGATATTGGGCTAGTAAGAAAATTGAAGTAAAATTGCTCGTAAGCATAGAACATGCCATTGTTCTCTAAAATTAACATTAACTCTATCAAACTAGTCAAATGCCTTTTTATGTTGTCAGTCATTAGCATTTAATGCAGAGAAGTCATGCATGAGGATGTTTAGACACTATTGGAATCGCATGAGTAACTGGGTGACCAAAAAGGTCAAGCTCCTCCACTCACCCAACTAACTTGGAGAACAAAATATTTGTGTGCACAATCTCTGTATGTCAAAGAGGAACCATGTATGCACACTTATCATCATCAACCCCAATTGTCGTGTTGAAGATGAAGATATTTCCTATGCCAACTATTCCCTATTTTAGCACTTAGCGCATGCACACTCTTTATCTATTTAATGTAGTGCACATGACTATGGAAATATTGTCTAACAGATTATTGGGAATTTTTATTATTCATCACATTGATTTGCACTTTGCATGGTTACTTTAAAATCTATTATGCACCAACAAAGTGGGGTGTGTAAACAGGGGTAGATTCGTTCATTCATTTGCAGCAAAATATAATTTGAGATAGGTTCTAAGCTAGGTAGATAGTCATATTCATTGTGAGGGATAGGAGGTTCATCAATAGCTTGGAAACAAGGGAGTTCATAGATAGTTCATAGCTTGAAAATGGTAGAGGCATAGAAGTTCATAGTTTGGAACATACATGCTTATAGTTTGGAACATATTACATGGGAGAGTTCGTAGTTTAAGTAGTCGGAAGTGTTAAGAATGATGGATAGAAAGGAGAGAAATTATTATTATATGATGCACCCTACGCGCTTATTTGGGGTGAGATCAGTGGATAGCAAAAAACAAGAAATGATTGATGCCTCCTAGAGATGAGATGACCATTATTTTATGCCACATTTGAGATTGCTTATTGGTAAGGGTGTAGCATCGTTTCTATATCCTGTGTTAGGACTTCAAATCCGATGCCAAGATGGATAGTGAAAAATGGTGTCCTAAATGCTCAAATGGGTGTAAACTGATGTAGTAGTGCATAAATGAAGAGTTAAGATTAGTAGTTCAGAAGTACATTTGTAGTGTCAGTTGTGATAGAAGATTTATAGGTAGATGAACATTTGGAGATGACCAAGATTTTACCACCTCTCCATTGTAGAACCATGGGGTAAACTACTAGTGTAGGTGTAACTCTTGAGTCAGGAGAGTTCACTGGTAGTTGGGGGAGAATTTGTTGCTTGTCCTTCAAATTGTAGCTTGTTCCAACTTTATGCACATCATAGCCAATAGTTGCAACTTCGCTCTCTCCTTTTTTTTATCTCTATATACTTAGCACGAATTGTTAAATAACAACGAGACTATTTCTCTCTCATAGTTTAGGATTCAGAGTTAAAGATCAATTTTATAGCATATACTTAAAAGAGAAAATGCATTGGTGTACGATGTAGTTTTGTTGTTACATTTGCTCCTCATAAGTGATACAGTTGCACTTTAATAAATAGAACCCATCCTCATGTTCAATGAACAACACCTTTTGTTAGTAGTGATTCCAAGTAAAAGATCTAGATCAATAGGTGGGTATGCCCCCTTGGTAATAGATCAAATGGAGGTATGGGTGCAATAATTCATTATTTCATACACACCCAATTTCTTACCTTGATTTAGTAGACAATTTGTGTTGCACCCTTACCAATGATAGGATCAACTTAACATACATAATTTCAAAATGATTGCAAATATCTCATCTAAGGGGGCATCTTTCTCCCTGCATGTCCTCTCACTTAAATAGCAAGTTCAATGTTTGATCAACCATATGGTGTTTCCATCATGATCAACCATATGGTGTTTCCATCATGTCGCTTCAGGTGTTGGGTTTAGGTTTCAAACAAAGGTGATGACCCAATCTCAAAATAATAGAAGACATTTGGTAGATGGGTGTTGGTTCCATTACTACAGAGGATAGGTCTAGTTTGTAAATAAGATATACATTTTATGAAAGGCCCACTTATGATGAAACAAGGATAAACAAAGCGATCTTTTATAGAAAAATACTCCTAGAGATATAGACAACCCTACAAATAGAAGTTGCTTCTTCCTTCACTTCACTATGTTAAGTAAAGTAATAAATTCTTTATAGAAGTGTTTTTGCAAAGTATAGCTATTCTTTGAAGTGTTCATTAACTATCATTTGGATCAAGGGGACTATCATCTGGATAAATGGGACTATACTCACATGTTCTTGTTGTTAAAAAGTTGGAGAACATACTATAGATTTGACTCTCGCAATGTTACTCTCTCCAGTGCACCCAAAAGCTAGGAGTTCCCCTACATGAGTTTCAAGGGTCTACCAATAACACTAGGAATATGATAGCCCATCAATGGTTGCCCCTCATATGGTCATCATGTCCACTATGCTAAGCCTACCTACCCTCAACATCGAATTACCAAGGGAGGGTTAACCTCTGAATGAATGGGAAGTAGGATTGACGAATGAAGGGGGAGCGAATTTGATCATGGGGGAAGGCTTCTCTCTCTCTCTCTATGACTATTTATCTCTATGGTCTGAATGGGGCAGGGGTTTATTTTTGTCTATGAGCTTTAGAATGGGGAAAGGGTTCTATTGATCTTTTAGGACTTGTCAGGTGGAGCCACATGGCATTTCTCCTCATGTCTCATTGCATACACATCAAGTCTTAGGACTCATCCCTAGAAAATATAAAAAATTGTTGAAAAGTGTAACTAGGTTCGGTCTTCATAATGTCTAATGTAATACCAAGGGAGGGTTAACCTCTGAACGAATGAGAAGTAGGATTGACGAATGAAGGGGGAGCGAATTTGATCATGGGGGAAGGCTTCTCTCTCTCTCTCTATGACTATTTATCTCTATGGTCTAAATGGGGCAGGGGTTTTATTTTTGTTTATGAGCTTTAGGATGGGGAAAGGGTTCTATTGATCTTTTAGGACTTGTCAGGTGGAGCCACATGGAATTTCTCCTTATGTCTCAATGCATACACATAAAGTCTTAGGACGCATCCCTAGAAAATATAAAAAATTGTTGAAAAGTGTAACTAGGTTCGGTCTTCATAATGTCTAATGTAATCATGATTTTATGTATTTGATGAAAAGAGAAAAAGAAATTTTATTATTATTATTTTGAAAGCATGGGCTTCATGCAAGGTAAATTTATTTGTAAGTCAAGCACCCATTGAGTGCATGGGTGCTTCTAGGTTTGCCATAGAATTATGAAGTCAAAAGAGTCATTGTCATACATGTAAGACCCCCCCCTTTGGGCATGTTGTATCTTGTAAAGAAAAGTTTTTATGAAGTCAAAAGTGTCATAAAGAACCTCCAAGACCTTGTCAAAACAGCGACAAGAAGTTGACCTACAAGAAGGATCAAATCAGCCTACGAGACAACATTTCAACCTCCTAAGGAGCCTATATATAAGAGACATTGACCTCACTTGAAGGATATCCATCCAGCGCTCAAGAAATTCAATCAAGGCAAGAAAGAAGACCAAAAGAAGAGCAAAATAGAGGAAAAGAAGTTAGAAGAAGAAAAACGAGATTTTGAATCTGTTTTGGGCTATATCTCTTCACACACGTGAGATCTAGGGCATCATCTTGCTATATCTAGACTAAAATTTATAGTCATATTGGAAAGCCAAAATTAGGTATCTAAAAGAGCATTTTGCAAGCCGAATTACTAAGGAAGAAGAAGGTCCCCAAGCAAAGGAGAAAGAAGAAATCACCATCTTTTCCGACACGTGCAAGAGCTAGGGTTTCTGCAATAAATCAAAATTGCAGAAGGAACTATTGGGGTGGAAGTTGTTGGAGAAGTTGTTGCAATCGAAGTTGCTAGAAGGAAATCTCATCAAGGAGGAATGATTGACTCGGTCTTGGAAGGGTCTTTGACAAGGGTCTTAGGTCTTGGAATTCGTTATTTGAAGTTCTATAAGAAGAGAAGAACTCTTGTGGGTTTTCCTCTCAAGAGGAGAGTTTTTGGCCCTAGCTTACATCCTACATTCTATGTCCTCTTGTCTCATTGATCTTTATTGTTTGGTAGTTGTTTGATGATAGAAAACACAATAATAATTGAGTTGAAGGAGAAGCTAATGAAGTTAAGTAAAATGGCATCACAAGTAGTTATCAAAGTAAGAGATATCACCTAATCTAGTTGCCCCTAGATTTCTCAACATGGTATCAGAGCTAAAGTGACTACAACAAGGAAAGGAAGCTTGAAGATCACTCCATTGAAGATGGATACATAAGGGCCAAGCAGAAGGAGATCATCGTGGAGAACTAAGAAGCATCAAGGATGACCATTCTTCTCATCACAAGGATCACATCATCTATAAGGAACACCACTTTGAAGAAGAAGACCACAAAAACCCTACCTCCATTCAAAGAAGGACTACACTTGAAGCATTCTTGGGACATATGCAAAGCATAAAGAGATCACCTTGCTGAACCTAAATAGTATATGGAAGGAAACAAAACTATGTGGATCATATCTAAAGGCATCTGAACACTCTACAAACACCCCAGTCATCTATAACTCCATACCATTGAGATATTTGAGACATCAATGGCAACATTCTCTGTGGCCTAAAAATTTGAACAAATAGCACAAGGACGTATGCAATACAACTCCAGTGACATCTTCTCTCTATTTTTCTGAAGTGGCATTTGAACTCTATTGTAATGCGAGTCTCTGAGATCTAGATGTTTGTGGGAACTCTCTATTTTTCACCCCAGTCATCTATAACTCCATACCATTGAGATATTTGAGACATCAATGGCAACGTTCTCTGTGGCATAAAAATTTGAACAAATAGCACAAAGACGTATGCAATACAACTCCAGTGACATCTTCTCTCTATTTTTTTGAAATGGCATTTGAACTCTATTGTAATGCGAGTCTCCGAGATCTAGATGTTTGTGGGAACTCTTTATTTTTCTGAAGTGGCATTTGAGCTCTATTGTAATGCGAGACTCTAAGATCTAGATGTTTGTGGGAACTGTTATCAGAGGCAGCATCCACACTTCTTATCCACTATCAATTCAATTAGAGTTTACCATCACATACATCTAAGACATAGAAGCAAGAAGGGATGTGAGGAAAGTTACTCTATAATCAAGTATAGTTGTCATGCCATTAAGACTCCCTTTCTCATATATAAAGGAAGGATGAACTACACCATGAATCCGATCTATCTAATATTGAAGTCCCATCCGACCTATCTAATATTGAAGTCCCTTCTCATATATAAAGGAAGGATGAACTACACCATCATCCGACCTTTCTAATATTGAAGTCCCTTCTCATATATAAAGGAGGGATGAACTACACCATGAATCCAACCTATCTAATACTAAAGTCTGAAAATACTCTTTAATAGACAATGTACATCAAGACAAAGCAAGTAGCTCAAAAAAAATTATGTGGTTAAAGGAGTTGAGGCACCATTGAAAGTTGGGACATGACATTGAAGATAAGTTAGAAGATCATATCCTTGCAAGAAGAAGGTAAGGTGGAAAAAGGTATGTATCTTTTTTTGTGTGTGCATTTCATGATCTATGTTGATGATCATTTAAAAGATAGTAAAAGGGTCTACATAAATATAGATTAGAGACAGTGACATATAAAGGATTGTTGATATGGTAGCACACCAAGTACTTCATTGCATAGATTTATTTCATTACATATAAAATCTAGGTCTTGAGATCTAGAAATGAAATGTATGAAAGTCTCGCCAATAGTGTCTCTAGGGTTTTGCATCTAATCCATCTAAATCGATTTGCATGGTTGTAGAATTTTGCAATTAAGGGTTTTGCATTTAATCCATCCAAATCAATTTGCATGGTTGTAGAATTTTTGCAATTCTTGAATGGTAGATCTTAGCGACTATGAAGAGCCTAGGGTTTGTAGAACTTGCAGTTTGTTTTAGGGTTTATAAAACTTAGCTAAGGTTTGAGTTAAGGAAATTGTGTTTTAGAGTTTATAAACCTTAGCTACGGTTTGAGTTAAAGAAACCCTGAGTAATTGTTTTTGCTGTAAAAAGAAAAACTAGCTCTAGCTCTTGAGATTGAGAGGAATGACATCATGCTGATGAGAGGACAAGGCTAATGAAAAGGTCCAAGAGTTGACTCTCCTGAATAGGATAAATATTCTTTCTAGGGCTTGAGATCAAGAAATGAAATGTATAAAAGTCTTGTCAATAGTGTCTCTAGGGTTTTGCATCTAATCCATCCAAATCGATTTGCATGGTTGTAGAATTTTGCAATTCTTGAATGGTAGGTCTTAATGACTATGAAGAGCCTAGTGTTTGTAGAACTTGCAATTTGTTTTAGCGTTTATAAACCTTAGCTAGGGTTTGAGTTAAGGAAACCCTAGGGTTTATAAACCTTAGCTAAGGTTTGAGTTAAGGAAACCCCATGGGTTTATAAACCTTAGCTAAGGTTTGAGTTAAGGAAACCCTAAATAAAAACCCTAAGTAATTGTTTTTGTCGTAAAAAGAAAACCTAGCTCTTGAGATTGAGAGGAATGACATCATGCTGATGAGAGGACAAGGAACTCTCCTCAAATAGGATAAATATTCTTTCTTTCATTGTTACTGTTATTTTGTCTATGCACTTTTCCTTTTTTGTTCTTTCATAGTCTTCTAAGCAAGGTTGCATGCCAATAGAAGAACTATATAAGATTGACTAACAGTCAGAAGAATTGAAAAAATGTGGCAAAGCATTAAGATTAAGAAGAAGGAAGAAGTTGAGTAGAAGTTCACCTACCTTAGTCAAAAAGAGGGAGACTTGAGTAGATCTTAATGACTATGAAGAGCCTAGGGTTTGTAGAGCCTAGGGTTTGTAGAACTTGCAGTTTGTTTTAGGGTTTATAAACCTTAGCTAAGGTTTGAGTTAAGGAAACCCTAAATAGAAACCATAAGTAATTGATTTTGCCGTAAAAAGAAAACCTAGCTCTTGAGATTGAGAGGAATGACATCATGCTGATGAGAGGAAAAGCTAATGAGAGAGGAAAAGCTAATGAAAGGTCCAAGAGTTGACTCTCCTCAATAGGATAAATATTCTTTCTTTTTTTGTTCTTTCACAGTCTTCTAAGCAAGGTTGCAGGGCAAGAGAAGAACTATTTAAGATTGACTAATAATTAGAAGAATTGAAAAAATGTGGCAAAGCATGAAGATTAAGG
>APFE031083900.1:1030-21255 GCA_000404065.3 Pinus taeda
CAATCGGAATCAGTGAAACCAACCAATAGAGGATATGCTTTTTCACTGTAATGAATCCAAAAATAACTGTACCTCGAACATAACGAATTATTCTTTTAGCTGCTTTCCAATGACTTTCATGGAAGTTTTGCAAAAATTGAGCAATAAGGCCAACAACAAAGGAAAGGTTAGGACGAGTATGGGTCAGATACATAAGTTTTCCTACAAGTTGATGGTATAAGGTAGCATCAACTTTAGGGGAAGTACAAGTGAATGAAAGTTTGGCTCCAGACTGAAAGGAAGAAGGGGCTAGATTACAGTCTTCCATGTGAAAATGGCGTAGAATATCACAGGCATAATTGGATTGGGAAAGGGAAATACCTTCCTTGGATTGCAAGACTTGAAGACCAAGAAAATTATGCAAGTGTCCTAAGTCTGTCATTTCAAACTTCTTTTTAAGGTTGGAATTCAGATGGTTTATAAGGTTGGGATCACTACTAGTAAGGATAAGATCATTAACATAAAGAACAAGAATGATAAGAGACTTGCCCACTTTCTTGGTGTAGACAATATTGCCAGAATGACACCTAGAAAAGCCAATTTCTAAAAGAAATCTATCCATTTTGGCATACAAAGCATGAGGGGCTTGCTTGAGACCATAAATGGATTTCTTAAGCCAACATACAAGGCTCCCTGTTTGTATAAAGCTAGTAGGTTGTTCCATATAGATTTCTTCATGCAAGAAGGCAGATTAACATCCATCTGATGGACTTCCCATTTCAAAGAGGCAGCAAGGGAAAGAACAAGGTGGATAGAGTTCATTTTGGCAACAGGGGAGAAGGTTTTAGTATAGTAATTTCCTTCAACTTGTGAAAAACCCTTAGCAACAAGATGATCTTTATGTTTATCAACTTTTCCATCTGGTCCATACTTGGTTTTGTAAACCCATTTGCATCTAACAAGTTTTCATCCCTTTGGAAGAGGAACAAAATCCCATGTATCATTTGCCAATAATGAACGATATTCTTCATTCATAGCTGCGTCCGAATCTGGATGGCCTAAAGCTTCTACAAAGGTGCCAGGATCATAATTCGCTGAAGCTTGAGCCAGTAAAGAAGAGACTCTATTGAACTAAGAACATGTACATTGCTGATCTGTAGGATCACCGGCAAGAGCACCTGCTGCATCCCCAGTAGCATAGACCCATTTTGGAAGCTGAGGAATTGAAGGAGGATCCTAAGAAGGTGGGGGAGGATTGTCATCCTTCCTATCATCATCTGAAGAAGAAATATTTTCAGAAGTAGAAGGGATAGATAGAGGCGGCACATCCGCCGAACTAGGCTTGTAGGCCGATATATTTTAAGCAAACTTTACATCTCTTCTAATGATACCTAAGGGACGAATACTAAAACCCCAATGGATTATGAACCCAAGGGAATATATTAAATCCAAGGGATTAATAGTATAAACCCAAGGTATATAAACCCTAAGATAAATATTATAAACCATAAAATAAACATGGTTGACCACGGTTGGTTTTCATATTGAGACATTGTTTGTCACAGTGTGACGTTGGACCATGCTCGAACATTGTTGAACACGTAGATTAATAAATCCAAGGGATTGATATTATAAATGTAAGGGAATAATACTGAATACCCAAGTGAATAATATAAACCGGAGGTATATAAATCCTTATATAAATACTATAAACCCTTAAATAAACATGTTTGACCATGGTTGAATTTCATATTGAGACATTATTTGTCACAATGCAACGTTGGACCATGCTCGAACATGGTTGAACCCTTAGACTAATAAACCCAAGGGATTGATATTATAAACCCAAGGGAATAATAAACCCAAGCGATTAATACTAAAACCCCAAGGGATTATGCACCCAAGGGAATAATATCAAACCCAAGTCATTAATATTATAAACTCAAGGTATATAAACCCTATGATAAATATTATAAACCCTAAAATAAACATGGTTGAGAATGGTTGAACCCTTACATAATTAAACCCAAAGAATTGATATTATAAACCCAAGGGATTAATACTAAAACTGTAGGACATTATGAACCCAAGGGAATAATAATAAACCCAAGGATTGATGTTATAAACCCAAGGCACATAAACCCTAAGATAAATAATATAAACCCTAAAATAAACATGGATTACCATGGTTGACCATGGTTGATTTTCATATTGAGACAATCCTTGTTCGAATGTGATGTTGGACCATGGTTAATGATGCTTGACCATGACTGAATTTCATATCGAGAGAATCTTTGTCACAATGCAATGTTGAACCATGGTTGATTTTCATATTGAGACAATATTTGTCACAATGCGACGTTGGACCATGATTGACCAAGATTGATTTTATAAAACATGGTTGAGCATGATTGATATTATAAACCCATGGGAATAATAGTAAACCCAAGGGAATAATACTAAAACCCAAAGGGATTATGAACCCAATGGAATAATATTAAACCCAAGGGATTAATATTATAAACCCAATGTATATAAACCCTAAGATAAATATTATAAACCCTAAAATAAACATGTTCGACCATGGTTGATTTTCATACTGAGATAATCCTTGTCAAAATGTGACATTGGACCATGGTTGACGGTGCTTGAACATGAATAAATTTCATATCAAGAAAATATTTGTCACACTGTGATGTTGAACCATGGTTGACCATGATTGATATTATGAACCCAAGGGATTAATACTAAAACCCAAGGGAATAATATTAAAGCCTAGGAATATGAACCCTTAAATTAATAAACCCAAGGGATTGATACTGTAAACCTAAGGGAATAATAAAAACAACAGATTAATACTAAAACCCTAAGGGACCATGAACCCAAGGGAATAATATTAATCCTAATGGATTAATATTATAAACCCAAGATATATAAACCCTAAGATAATTATTATAAACCATAAAATGAACATTTGACCATGATTGATATTATAAACCCAAGGGAATAATATAAACCCGAGGTATATAAACCCTAAGATAAATATTATAAACACTTAAATAATCATGGTTGATTTTCATATTGAAACAATGTTTGTCATAATGCAACGTTGGACCATGCTCAACCATAATTGAACCCTTAAATTAATAAATATGAGATTAATAAATATTTATTTTTACTTTGTGCTATTATTATTTATGTTTTGTTTTAGTTTGAGTAAGGTGATATAATTCTAATAAAATTGTAGTTTTTCAATTTAAATTATTTTCTTGAATTCAATATTACATAAAAAAGTTAAACATTTGAGAAAATTTTGATAGTCAATTAAATTTAGGTCAAATTTCATTTAGGTTATTGGATTTCTAGGATTTTATTTTGGAAGCTTCTAAACTTGCGACAATTATGGAGACACATTAAAAAATTCCTAAAATGTTAAAATGTAGATTTTTGAGTTCAAATTTATGTTGGAGATGAAATTTTGAGACACTACAATGTCAATCATGTTAAGAGTTGGTGTGACCTAGGATGACTTAAATACCATTGAGTAACAATTTCTTAAACAACAAATTAGTTTCCCAAATCACAAATATTTTAATAAATATATATTTTTATTTTTATATTATAAATATTTGAAGTATAAAATGAATATTAGTGTGGATGATTGAGAAACAAACTGAATGGTTCGACGAGTGTTTGGAAACTGCAGGATGGAAGGGCATCAGGCTTGCTGGTGTAATCATTAATATTCTCCTCTATGCTAATGATATCATTCTTCTTGCAAAAAGCCATGATGACCTAGATGAGTAGCTTAAGACTCTTCATGTCTACTGCTCCAAGATGGGTATGACAGTTAACACTGACAAGACTAAAGTCATGATCATTTAATCCAAAAAGATCACCCATGGTAGTTTCATTTATAATAAAAGCTACTTAGCGCAGGTTTCTTCTTATAAATATTTGGGTATTGACTTTCCTCATCAACTCAGCTAGAATTATAACATCGAGAAAAGGATTATTGGAGGCTCAAAAGCTTATTATGAGCTTGAAAACAATTTTAAGTCAGTTGATCTTTGGATTTGAATTAAAAAGAGGTTCCTCTTTGAGATTGTCGTCACCCATGTTTTCTTATACGAATGTGAAGTTTTGGGTTGAAATATATCCAACGAGTCTTGGAGAAAGATTGAGATGACTCAAAAGAAATTCATAACCTACAACCTAAAGATCAAGGGAAATAATCCCTATCCTATCCTCTTGATCGAAGTTGGTCTCTCCCCCATTGAAAGTATGACTATGTTTAGATATCTGATGTATAAGAAGAAGATTTACAACATGAAATCCAAGAGGCCACCAAAATTTCTTCTAACTTTAGTCAAAATCCCCACCTTCGCCTCAAGTGCGGGTGGCATAAGGATGCCAAGTCTTGGCTCAACCATTGAGGAATTAAGGAGGAAATGATTATGGGAAGCAAAAATAGTGTCAAAGATACTCTTACCTCCAATTTTAAGGACAAGTTGTGGGAGGATAAGGAGCGGGAGGGTAAAAGGAAGCTATGATACTATAAGGAGGTGATCAACCCCACCCTTGATAACTAGAATTATCTCTGTGTTGATCAACACTAAGAAAAAAATGAACATCACTAGGATAAGAACTAATTCCCATGAGATTCAAAGTGAAATCGGTCGATGGTCTACTCCCAAAACTCCCTGGAATGATAGAATATGTCATATTTGCGATACTAAGAAGGTGTAAGATGAAAAGCACTTCCTTTTAGACTACCCAACTCTTACATCTGCTCTCAATTCCCTAACATCTGCCACACTTCCAATCTTCTTGACTTATTAAGCCAACCCAACTATAGCGATCTTGGAGCGCTTCTTTCCCTTCTCTTTGATCATAGAAACAAGATTTTGAATAATCACACTTAGATTCTTTTTCTTTTTTTACGAGAGATTTTTCAGCGAAGATCACATGAAATATCATTTGTCGATGCGTTTCAAACCAACTAGTGTGGTTTCTTGAGGTCTAATAGGTTGCATTTGTTTTAGTGAATGTTAAGCATCATAATCATCATTATTATTTTGTAACATTAAGCCCCATAAAAAACCATATATTAAATATATGAATCATCACGAAACTTTAGAGTAAAATTTCACAACAGTATAAAAGTAAGACAATTGTAATTATTCAGGAGACAAATATTCAAATATTAAATGTGAACATGTTCTTTCAATAGATATAATTAATTAATTAATTGTAATTAAACGAGTTATAGTATTATTATTATCTTGACACCACTTGTAATATTACCACTATTTTATTTTTATTTTTTTTCGCAATAACCAAATATAATATTTATGTGTTAGTGAAAATAGAGATCAATACAGTGACCTACTATGCACTTGTAACCATAGATTAATAATAGTCATATTTATAATTCCAAATTTAACTTAACCTAAAGTTTGGGAAGGTTACCGTTTCATGGTGATACACCAACATATTGTCATTGAGATTAAGTACATACGCGACATTAAAAAACAAAAAGGGAAGTTCCACTAAAACCCTTACAAAACATCTTGTAATGAAGAAGATCTTCCTGCATTGACATCCATGAATTCAACGAAAAGATACATCAGTATCTTCTGCCCACGATTGGAACTCCGCCATTTGGGTCATTGATTCAAATGTCAATAAACTTTTTTCCACCTAAAGTTCATATATATACACCTATCCACAAATTATAAAATATACTTATATGCATATTCTCTATTTAAATTTATTTGATTTTAGGTTATTCCGTTAGGCTTTATTTATTTTGTTTTCTTACTAGATTTTTTTAGGTTTAATTAATTTCTTCTTTTTGTTTATTTATTATTCAGGTGTTTCATTTTTCTTCAATCTTTAACGTGAAGATGGATTCATTTATGGATTCGAAACATTGATAACTCTCAAATATCAATGTGGAAAATCCAAACTCTCTATTTACAAAAACAAACCATAGAAGTCTTAAATTTACAATTAAATCTAAAAGACTTTTTAGTCCTTCATAATGAATAAAATTACCATCCAAAATATTAAATGGATAAAAAACATTACACATACAATACATAAATGCTTTTTTTTTTTTTATATATACAACAATCACATAATTGAAAAATAAATAACAAAAATAGTAAATATTATTCCTGTACAATCATTTATCTTTCGAATAAAACTCTTTCAAAACTTAAAAATATTTAATACTAATTGAGTAATAATAATAAAATAATAATCTCATATCCCATAATCAATAATAAAAAAATAATAACGACATATCCCATAATCCACTTGGCCAAATGAAATAATAACTCTTTGGATTAATAGTAAGTAAAGATAAAACCATGAATTAAAGAGACAAAATTATTTTAATAAATAAAGGAACAAAATCATGTCATACTATTGGAGGGGGATGTTGAAAAAACATCAAATTGAAATCTTTTTTTTTTTTTTGTAAGCTCAGGTAGATCCTCGTTTTTTATTTATATAACAGCAAAGTGAAACCACATACAGTTAATAGGTGGCCTCAAATTTCCCATTGGGAAATCAAGTCTATTGGCCACCTATGCATATTGTAACCCATCCAAAAACGATAAGTTATCAGTCTTTCTACCCAAGCAATATATACAAAACTGTTTAAAAACTAGTCTATAGTCTTAGATCCCATAAGCATGAATGTAAAAGAAAGCTAGCCACTAAAAAACAAAATCATGAGGACATTGAATTCATCTATTCTTTGAGGTCTTCCGGTTCTGACTCCACTGTCGTTGGATCTTCTACCGAATCTCCAGGTGCTGGTGTCATTTCAATAATACAAGGAATGTGTCGTTGTATGCGGTCCAATCTTATATCTTGCTTCCATAGTTGGAACTGTATTGTTTGCAAGTCCTTTTTATAGTCTGGCATATCTTTGACGATCAACACCATTCCCATGGACACTTGCTCCATTGCTTTGCCTACCAGTCTTTTCATGAGCCAATACATATGCAGGGTTTGTTTAAATTGTGATAGTCTCCCTCTGGTATTCCTAGGGTCTGGAATATGGTCTTTCCATTCTTCCATCTCATCCTCGGAGTACTCTTCCAGAATTCTGTCCTCCATTTCTTCAATAAATTCTTGGATTCCAGCATCCGTTTCTTCCTTGTAAGCTTTTGCTGCCTCCCTGATAGTCTCATCCACGGGCTTTCTACCTTTTTTCTGCTCTGAGGTTCCCATGTCCTTTGGACAAGGACATTTACCTAGTCCTCCATGACCTCTTCCTTTGGCTAGTCGCACCGTGTCGTTGGTGTCTGCTACCTGTTCACAGTATTCATAATTCAATGTCAGGATAAAATGATCATTACCCATCCAAATACCAATAGTCTCGTGGGGTTCCTGTTCACCGGTACTACCACCTTTCTGTCTACACTCCATTGCTCCTAGGTTTGCAAATGAACCAGGAGTGGTCTTCATCATCTCCCTGCTCACCTTGACCTTCCTCTCGGTCCGACCCATAGTCTCTGTCTCTCCACCCCTTTCCCTTCCTCCCGCATTGAGGTCTCTCAGGCTAACCCATTCCCTGTGCGACCTCGTGAGAGCAAACGAAGGGAGCTTCGTGCTGGGACTCTCTTCCCCCCCTGCCTGGCTTACCATCTCCTCTCTCTCCCCTCGCAGCTCTACCTCCTCTACATGTCACCCATTTCTTGCTTGGCTTTCTGCTCAGCTTCCCTTCCGAGGCTTGCTCTTCTATGCTACCGTAACTCCCCATATCTACCCAAAAATTTGGCCTTAGGGACTTCTCTGGATCCACAATCCTCCATTCCACTTGGATAAACTCCTTACTAGTCTTGCAAACCTTAGCACTGAGAAAAATGTGCCACTCTCTATTAACTTCTATACTCTCACCCCTGCCTAGATTCAATGAGAAGCTACCAAGCCACTCTTCCTCACTACTTTTTCTCTCTCTGCGCATCATAACATCTCGTCGGGGAATTTCCTTCCCAACCTGGCACATGTTCCTTCCCCCTCCCGGCATACTGCAATTTCCTTCACAAATTACATAAATAAAATGGTTAACATACCCATGTTTCCCGTGCCTGCTTGCTGATTACGGATAATGGCGGTCCTTCGCTCTCGTTCTTCCACTACTCTATAATCTGGCCACCCTCTCTTCCCTACGCTCCCTCTCATACTCTACCTTACCACCCTGCCATCCCATCCATCTTACATCGCCGTCCTTACCACCACTCCTCTTGCCTACGTACAAACTGCCACTTCTCCCTTCTGTCATCGCTGCATACATGAAGGACTCCACCACACCTTGTGGTATAATCGTGTGGGCTGTAGTGGGCAGTCCTTTCGCCTCCTAGCCTCTAACAACCATAATTAGTCTGATTACCCACTCCATCACATGATCGGGTGAACATCAAATTGAAATCTTAATACAAGTTGCCACAGTAATATAAATGCTAATTTATTAATTTTGATATGGTATATTGTTCACTTATATGGTTTATAAGTATTAGGTCAAATGTAATTAAAATAATTGATTAATTATACTTATATCAAATATGGTTTATTTATATATATAAATTATGGGTGTTAAATTAAGATTATAAATGTTGATTTTTATATTTATTTTTTTGTGTGGATAATATTGTATTTTAACATTACACTTATTTATTAATTATTTAATATATATTATTATATAAATTATAAAATAAATTTTAATAATTAATTTATTTAATGACTAAGAGATACTTTTATTTTGATCTATGTTTTTCTACTCATAATAGGTTCAAAGTAGATTAACCAAGCTCTCTTTCCAGAAACGGAACTACTTCTGCTTTCCTACTCTTTCGAGAAGTTCTGTCACAAGCCAAGAGTGACGCCAACCTAAGTTGCATATACCACAATGACGTAGCCTAAGCTGCATATACAATTAAGTTTGCATGTCACACTATGTGTGTACATGTCCCAGGAATTTCAAATATTCCTTTGTCTTAGTAAAACCTTCACAATTCAAGGTTTAAGGCTCCTTAATTAAACTCTATGCGGAAACCTTTGACTAGCTATCCAAAGTCTAAACCTTTGATAAACCTTTAAGCAGAACCTTACACAACCCTTCATAAACTTTGATTAATTCTTAACTCAACCCGAAATACACTGATCCCGCTTATTTATATTATAATTCCCATATAATAGAAATATCTCATAAACACACTTAAACCTTACCTTTCCGCCATTCTTCAACATTTTGCACATATTTCGATGCTCTCATTAGCGTGTAAATCTCCATCGTTGATCTCATTCCTTAATCCGACGGTTATCACGTCACTCGATCATCAACTAACCTAGACGATCTCCACCATTGATCTGCTCCGTCCGATCCAACGACTGTCACGTCACTCGATCGCCAACAAGCTTGGCTGATCTCCACCGTTGATCAATCTTGCTTGATCCAATAGTTATCGTGCAATCTCGCGCAGATATTTACATGACCGATATCAAATTGAGAGCACGCGAGAAAAGTGGTTTTTTCTCTCCATCATTTGCTATGTGTCAACCACTAAAGGTAATCGCATGAAATTTCGAAAGACCACTTACCACCTTTAGGGCACGCGAGAAACTACTTATCCCTTGCGAATACCACCCACGTGCTCAATATGAAACTTTAAATAAATTGGCTTAATTAAGGTTATTGCTTAATCTCCAACATTCATCCTCTTGACTTCATTTCCTTGACTTAATCTTAGTCATCTATCTCCCTTGTTCTCATTTGTTGATCTAGCTGATCTAACAGTTCTTGTGCACTGATACGTTCTTTTGGCTCTTACTGTGTAATCGCCCATTCAACTTTTTGCCTATGTATTTGTCTTCGCCTCACGATCTTCACTTTTTCTAATCTCGATCTCTTCTTATGCCTTTATGATTCCTTCACCTTCGCTGTAAAATTAAAGGCTTTCTCCAATACTGTCTTTGTGTAAAGCCATAACACTCCTCTCTGCACTTCTTCTCTGATTCTGCACACCTGCAACCTACGTTACACAAAATTACTCAAGTTTACACACAACATACACATCACACACAAACTCATAATCGAGTTATCTATATTAATAAACAACCATTTACACATGAATTTCTTCCTCGACCTGATTTTCAATATTAGTAGCCTGTCCTTTTTTGCCTGTAGGCTTAACTGATTGATTGACTCTGACTGACTGACTACTATGCCTTTTTGGCTTACATTGATACAAAAGGTTTTGTTTAACCAATTCTGGTTCAGATCCTTAATCTACTGAACTAAATCCTAAATATCCTCTAAGTCCCCTTTTAACTCTAGTAATCCCTAAGAATCCTTTCTAGTTCCAAGAATCATGACACCACTTCCTAGTCTAAGACTTATAATTGATTTCCAACTCTCTTGTCATCACTCATCATCACTCATGTTCTCCTACATTCGATAGCATTTACAAATATCCTCACAATATCTAATTAATTCCTATTCTAATCACTCAAAACATTAATAATTACATACATAGGAATCCAACTTCCTTGAAAACACAAGACCCCCTAAGTTAACTAGAACATAATGAAATTGTTGAGCTGTATGCTCCTGCATTAGACTCCCAAGGTTAAAATAATCATGATCTCCTGATCATGTGCTTCCGACCTTTGTCTTCTTGGATCCCATACTTTGTTCTATAATTTGTCTTTGGTTGCTGCTGTTGTTTGTTTTTGTTCTCCAGGTTTCCACACATTATGTTGCCTTGCCCCACTAGCTATGCTTTCGCAGTCTGCTGCTGCCTTTCTCTTTCTGCTGCTCCTTGGCCTTCTTACTGCTTCTTTCTTCTGAGGCACCTTCATCATTAATCTTATTATTCCTTCAATCTCTATGTCCAATTTATCTTTTCACAGATCATTACTTTTCCATTTGTTGTTGTCCTCTGTCAACTCATCTTCAAATGCTATTTGATGTCTTCTCTTTGAAGTTGTTGGATACTTACTACCGCCCTTACATCCTTACCCTCTTGTTGCTTTCCAAACAACCTTTGTTCAATATCTGTAAATTTACTTTCAAAAAGTAAATTGTCCTCCAATTTCCTTTCTACTTGATTCCTCTCAAATACATCACTATGCTGTTCATCAATTCTAACATATTTTCCTTCCTCTTCCTTCTCTACTTGGTTGTTCATATGTGCCAAATTTTCTCCAGCATCTGCAACAAAATCTACACTCATAAAACAATTATTAAAATGAAAAACATAAGGCCTCAGTGCCTCTTCTTCCTTTGGCAACATCTTAGTATGTCGCTATGATTTTTCCTCCTCTATCAGCACATCAGTAGGTTGATTCAACATCTTTAAAGAATCCTCCAAAGGACTCTCGAAACTGTCATCAAGTCTCTCCATCTGCTTCAATGATGTCTTTCTGCTCTTGTCCAATGTAGTGAACTCCTTCTTCTGCAATGACACTGTCATACTCTGAGTTTTCCAGCAATTCAATTTCTCTTTGATACTTCATAAGTACTTCATCATCACTTATAATTCCTGCATTTATACACAAATTATCAATTTGAAAATTACAAGGTTCAACAGTCTCAATTGTTGCTTCACATATCAGTTCTTCAAACTGATTCTCATCTCCTTCTTTCACAAGAAATTGTTCCTGGTTTGTAACAGCTTCAAACATCAATGCTTTGCTAAATTCTTTCTGCTGCAATAATTCACTATTTTTCCCATTTAAGAGACATTCTCCATCCTTCTTTACTTCAGAGTATTCATCTTCTGAAAGATACTCTTCCATAGCTTCAAAAGACTGCTCATCCTTTGCAAAACCTTCCTCAAGAGCTATCCTCGCCCCATCATTTGCATTAATATTCTCCTGCATTTGTTCTTCAGCAATAACATTAATCAAATTCATTAAATTACCTCTCTGAGACAATATTCCTTCATTCTTCATTAGAATAAGATCTTGATCTTCCACCTCTATGACAGTGTCAAATGACTGTCTTCTTTCAGTCAGTAACCAGTCAAATTCTTCCTCTTCTGAGAAATATTCTTTGTCACCTTTGACTTCAAGATCTTCATCCATCCTGAAGACATCTTCACAAAGTTGCTTTTCTCCTACAATACCTGCAATCATACACAAATGATCAGTTTTAAAAATATAAGACCTCGTGGTCTCACTTGATGCTTCAGTCATCATATCTCCTTGTTGTCTTGAATTCTCACAACAATTCATAAGATCTTCCATAGATCTCCACTCTTCATCTTTACCCAGAACTTCACCCTGTTTTGCTTCACAAATGGAAACTTCTATTTCCAACTCAGCTTCTCTGAGTTTTTCCACCAGCCACTTTACTTGCCTCTGTTGTAGCCTTCTCTGTAACTCAGACCACTTCACTGGCTTTTTCCTCAAAACACAACCTTGTCTTTGGTTTTCCTCTAGTATCATCCTTAATACATTGAGTTGTTCTTTTAACCCTGCAATCTCTTTGTCATGCTCCTCTTGACTCATTCTCTTGCCATTTTCCTTAGCATCCTCCTTCATTTTTCTTCTGTTGTGGTCTTCCTTAGAACCTCTGTTACCTCTATTATGAATATCAATAGTCATCTTCTTTTCTATCTTCATGAGTTCCTTACTCACTTACTATGAGTTGCATTAAAGCCTTTGCAACATCAAGTCCTCCTTGCTGCCACTTACCTCACCAAGCTTTCCTCTGTACTTGGTCTTTTGGCAAGAACTTGGTTCTCTATTCTCTTGAACCTATTTGAGCACTTCTCTCTACTCCTTCTAGGCTTCAACTCATCTGCACCTTTTAAGAATACAACTTTCCTCTTTACCCAACCTTTGTTGGAATTATTCAAGGTTCTGCCACATTCTGCTTTCATTTAGAAATTCTTACCAACTTACTTCATCCCTTAGAAATTCCACCCACATCCTTTGTGGAGTTTCCTTTATGATATTTCTGTGAGCTGCAACAAAACCTTTGCAGTAACAGGTCTCCTTCTTGCTACACATGCCTCACTAAGCTTCTCTCCTCTGAGCTCGGTCTTTGGCATCTCTCTGGTTCTCTCCTCTGGAACCATTTGAGCACTTCTTGCTCTAGGTTGCTGCAATCTTCTCACCTTCTACCTTCAAGATCTCTGCATGATCTTGTTCTACCATTCACCTGCAATTTGAATGGATTGTTCTCTATTTCTTTTGCATCTGCAATTCTGCTACACTTTATCTCCGTGTGCTTACTATTTGTTAGATTTAAAATTTGATCTCCTCTTGCCTGCATACATACCTTCAAAACATAACTCTGTTCTAACTTTTCTCAAAGAATTCTTACATGCAAAATTTCCTTGTTCTGCTCTGATACCAAATGACGCTGGCGTAAGTTGCATATACCCCAATGATGCAGCCTAAGCCACATATACCACAGTATGCAATTAAGATTGCATGTCACACTATGTGTGTACATGTCCCATGAATTTCAAGTATTCCTTTGTCTTAGTAAAACCTTCATAAATCAAGGTTTAAGGCTCCTTAATTAAACTCTATGTGGAAACTTTTGACTTAGCTATCCAAAGTCTAAACCTTTGATAAACCATTAAGTGGAACCTTACACAACCCTTCATAAACTTTGTTTAATTCTTAACTTAACCCAAAATACACTAATCCCGCTTATTTCTATTATAATTCCTGTATAATAGAAATATCTCATAAACACACTAAAACCTTACATTTCCGCCATTCTTCAACCTTTTTCACATATTTCGATGCTCTCCTTAGCGCGTTAAATCTCCGTTTTCGATCTCGTTCCTCGATCCAACAATTATTGCATCATCCGATCATCAACTAACCCGGATGATCTCCACCGTTGATCTGCCCCGTCCGATCCAATGACTGTCATCACCTGATCACCAACAAGCTTGGCTAATCTCCACTGTTGATCAATCCTGCTTGATCCAACGGTTATCGCGCAATCTCGCGCAGATATTTGCATGACCGATATCAGATTGAGAGCACGTGATAAAAGTGGTTTTCTCTCTCCATTGTTTGCTGCGTGTCAGCCGCTAAAGGTAATCACGTGAAATTTTGAAAGGCACTTACCACCTTTAGGGTGTGCGAGAAACTACTTACCCCTTGTGAATACCACCGATGTGCTCAATACGGAACTTTAAAGAACTCAGCTTAATAAAGGTTATTGCTTAATCTCCACCATTCATCTTCTTGACTTCATTTGCGCGACTTAATCTTAGTCGTCTATCTCCCTTGCTCTCATTCATTGATCTAGCTGATCTAACGGTTCCTATGTGCTGATACGTTCTTTTGGCTCTTACTGTATAATTGCCCATTTGACTTTTTGCCTGTGTATTTGTCTTCACCTCATGATCTTCACTTGTTCTGATCTCGATCTCCACTCATGCCTTTATGATTCCTTCACCTTCGCTGTAACATTAAAGGATTTCTCCAATACTGTCTGTGTGTAAAACCATAACAATCCTCTATGCACTTCTTCCCTGATTCTACACATCTGCAACTTACGTTACACAGAATTACTCAAGTTCACACACAACATGCACATCACACAGATGTAGAATTGAGTTATCTGTATTAATAAAAAACAATTTACACATGAATTTCTTCCTCCGCATGATTTTCAATATCAATGGCCTTTCCTTTCCTGCCCGTAGGCTTAACTGACTGAATGATTGCTATGCATTTTTGGCTTACATTTATACAAAAGGTTCTATTTAACCAATTCTGGTTCAGATCCTTAATCTGTTGAACTAAATCCTGAATTTCCTCTAAGTCCACTTTTAACTCTAGTAATCCCTAAGAATCCTCTCTAGTTCCATGAATCATGACACCACTTCCTAGTCTAAGACTTATAATTGATTTCCAACTCTCTTGTCATCACTCATCATCACTCATATTCTCCTACGTTCGAGAGCATTTACAAATATCCTCACAATATCTAATTAATTCCTATTCTAATAACTCAAAACATTAATAATTACATACATAGGAATCCAACTTCCTTGAAAACACAAGACCCCCTAAGTTAAGTAGAACATAATGAAATTGCTAAGCTGTATGCTCCCACATCAAAGAGATTACCAGCTTGTCTATTTATTCGATCGAGAACGACTATCTTTAAATTAATTATTGAATTTTATTTTATTTTTATAAATAACATAATATGAAAGTATAAAAAATAATTAATTTTAATTTTTAATTTCAGGTAAAAATAAATAAAGTAAATATAATTTTTGTATTATGTTATTTGTTTTAAACTGGGGCATGAGATTTCCATTAATGAAATAGGTTGTATATTGAGATCATATTAGTAGTTTTAGTAAAAAACCACAGCCTGGTAAGGTAAGTCTCCAACGATGTATAACATAAACACAATTTCTGCCTATTACATATTGAAGCCTAAGTACTACAACACAAAAATATCCATGAGGCCGAGAATCTATTATCATAAAAGTAACATTTTCCACCTCCAGTGTTTTCATACAAAAATCACACACATGAAACAAAATGCCCAACAGGAAAACAAGTATTCTCCTATAGAACATGACTTAAAACTTGCAGAACAAAATAGAGAGTAGTTGCTCACCACCAAGCAACAAACCCTGGAACCAAAGAGCGCATTGGATGTACAATTTTCATTATCAATCAAATGGAGGCCTTGCCAATATGCCAAAGGGCATACCGCAACATCCCATTGGCCAGACAAATCCATCACACATCGAAAAAAATGTCCATACCCGACCAAAAGTCACGAGAAGAAACATCAAGAGCACCTTGAAGAGATTCAGTAACCATAATAATAATTGAGCCCAAGGTAGCCAAAACTTAACTGGCAGAGACCAATGTTAATAAGATAGAATAACTAGACAATCAGGGGAATTAACAATGGGTGGAATATTAATGACTACAGGAGGATCGAAAAGCTCCTTATAATTTGAGTCCAACCCCACATATTTTTCTACCCTACTCAAACATGCAATAATATCACCAAGGCATAAGTGTATATTGCGTAGAAGATGTTTAATGTCCTCTTGGTCTGCAAAAACTTTGCAAATGTCAATTTTCTTATCTCTTAAAACCATGTGGAAGATAGTATCCATATGTTGGTGAACCGAGAGATAATTTAGGAAATGCAGCTTTCGTTTCCTGAACTTTCTAGGATCTGGAATCCATTTGAGGCTTTCTACTTCTACCTTTGAATTGGAAAAGTAAGGGTGGTTCCAAAACTCCTTTGATTCCATTTGAAAAATTTCTCTTCAGACTTCTAGAGGGATTGAATCAAAGTATGTTGCTACAGAATGCCAACCAAGCAACCTATGACATTGAGAGCTAGAACTAATCGCACCACCTTTGTGACTTGCCATTCTTTGTCAAGGAGGCATGGTAGCAAAGAGAAGAGAGCATTCCCTGCAACCTTGAACCAGACAACTACCAACAAGATGAATAGGGGAACAAAACATAGACCCTTTAAAACCCGACCAAACCATAAGAAAGTCATCCCCCAGACTCCACACTAGGGACCCAAAGACAATATCGATTTGTAAAACTTAACAAGTTATAGACATGGGCCTCTGAAAACCCTAAATGTAAGGCCCAACATTGACATTGAACAATTGCAAAATGATTCAAAAATCCCCCTAAAAGTTAAGGAAGACCACAAACTCGACCATGACAACCCCAAATGGAAAGGGATATAGAGTTTCCCTTTGAGATGCCAAAACCCCATTTTCCCAACACATAATTTGACCAATTTTTATGGAGGAAGAAGGTATGGAGCACCCTAAACCCAAATTTCACTTTCAAACTAAAAGATAAACTACTCTTTCTAAAACCACATAGAGAAATTACCAAGATACCAACATCCACAAACCAGGATTGGGCAGGGATACCAAATACCTACAAAATTAGTTTCTTGAAGAGATGAATTGGATAAAACAACCATCAATTTGAAGATCGACCCACACATTGTGTTGTGCAAAAACAAAATGAAGAACATTGATCCAGTTCACTCATGGCCCTTAAGGAAAACACAAGAAAGGATGTTGTATCACCACCAGAATGATCACCACTACCAACTTCACCAAAATAATGAGACAATCCTTGTAGAAGAATAGAGCTCACTGCATCTAAATAACATGAGCAGTAGGGTGAGGATGGGACCTCACCACCACCACAAATAACAAAGTACCTTCACCACCCTGTATTAACCCATGCATTTATAATGAGGGGAAGTGAAGTTATTACCCCAAGGTGAAAAACTAATTATATGGCACACCATAACAAAGAGTAGGCAGGTACAATATTGACATGTATTTTGAGAAACATTCCCTTCATAGCTCACACCCCAATCAATGAATTTAGTATTATGTTAAAAAAAATCAATAAAATCATAATGGTATGAAAGTCAAAATGATATGAAACTCGATCACATAAAAGTGATAAATGGAAGTTAAAGAATCCATAAAGTGACCATTATAATATAGTTCGAAGGTAAAAATAATATACATGGAAGGTGAAAATACACATAGGATGGAAGTGACTTTCTCGAGCACATAAAAGTGATAAATGGAAGTTACATAGTCCAAAAAGTGATCATTCTAATATATTTGGAAGGTGAAAATAATATATTTGGGAGGTGGAAAGACATTTAGGATGGAAGTGATTTTTATAACAATTTTAGAAAGCTTAGTCTAAAAGATTCATAATTTATAAATAATGGAAATTTTGACAAGATTATGATAAATTTCGCTGAAGTTTTTTAAAAAATTGGGTTGCAGTTGTTAAACTTCAAAATTTTGGGTGCCCCAAGGGTTCTTGATGGTGTTGAATCCATTTCCACCATCAAAAAAATGATTCAAACAGTCCAACATTCTGATTTTTTGAAAAAAAAATATGTAAGAAAACTGTTGTCGAACAAATTTGTGGTGTCAGTAGACAATGTCCTGAAGTGAAAAGACATTTAAATCTGGTAGAGTAGAATGGAAAAATTAAAGAAATGATGACGATACATTTAGATCAATAGATAATGATGGTAGATTAGAATGAAAAAATTGTAATAAAATGAAAATTAAGAGAACAATGTGTTGTCATTCATATATGTGTGAGAGTTGTATTAAATATAAATTTAGATATTTTTTTAGTATATTTATGATTTATTAAAATTTAAATGTATATTTATAATTTTTTTTTTTGTGTAAGAAATAAGAGTGTGTAATTAGTTGAAGGTATAGTTTAATTTATAGACGAAATGACTTTTGTCAGGACATTTTTTTTGGTTAATTTAAGCCCAATTTGGACACAAATTCATAAGTTAGATTACACCATTAGTTGAATGCTAATTTTTTTTAAGATCGTAAGGAATACACCATTTACTGCTCTCCCCTTGGAATATTTAGAGTTGCATACCAGAACGTGGAGGTGATGTGCTGAGTCAGCACCGAGAGTAAGAGCGCTGTCTAGTGGAGCCATAAAGAGCTCAGGAGCTTTGTAGCCGTGTGCGAGAGGAGTTGTCTGGCATGTGTTACATGAAGGAGGACCTGCCTGTTATCCATGCTGGGAGGAGATCGTACAACGTAACCACAGACCAATGTGTGCAGTGACCGACTGCGTGTAGCTGCTCCAAGGATAAGGTGAGACTGTTGTGTAGAAACTGAAATTGTGTTAAAATTGCGTGTAGAGGCAAAGAAGGGTCGTGTGAGCTGCTGTAGGCCGTGTGAAGCATTGGGGAATGATGTTAAGTTTCCCAAGCCTGTGTTAAGCCCTGTGGTGTGAGGCACTGGTAGTGTAACGCCTGCGGTTATGGACCAGGCGCACGCATCTCCACTTGAGCAAAATCGACTAAGTATGAGCCATCACTTATAGGCATGCGAACACGGACGAGTTGGGCGAGCCGACTTGTGGAGGAGGTGTCGTTCAGCGGTTGTGGGCATTGGTGTGTAGAGTGGGTGATGGAGTTTGATGGGTCGGCCGAGAGGAGGACGCACCCATGGTTGGGTATAAACACACGGAGGAGCGCTCATTTCAGGAGGCATCATCTCATCACACATCTTCTACACTTATGGCATAGTCGCATAAGGGGAGGTGCGAAGGGAATGCACTACCGCAACTCGGTGTTTGGGATGCGCCCGCCGGTCGGGCGTGGCGACACGGTATAGCGCAGTGCGGACGGAGGTGTGGGTGACCCGCCCACCGGGTAGAGGCACACGGGGCGAGGGCGCGGTGGACCCCCCGCCCACGGGTGAGCACACACGGTGAAGGGCGCCCCGAGGTGATACACGGTGAACACGTTGGGTTGTAGTCGTGCGGGTGTGCATGGGCGCGCCCGCCCGTTCGGGCAAACATATGCGCATTAGTTATATTGTGTTGATTGTTGGGTAGGCGAGGTGCGACCGCCATGTGCTCTTGCACAGGCAGGCGCCCGCCTTGGTTATGAATGCTCGTGGAACGTTGCTCCCGGCCATTGTAATGAAATCTCTTATATAATAAAAAGATGTTCTTCTTGCATATTGTTGGTGTTTCTTTATCGTTTATCACGCTGTTATAATGGTTTCTGCACATTATAATATAATTGAAGGTTTTTATACATGAATGAAGGCGTAGTTCATAAAGTAACATAATTATGGAAAAGGTTGGTTACTTAGGCGGTGCCGCACTCGGCCAATTAAAGGAAAAAAGAATTGGGGGCGTGATAGGTGGTATCAGAGCAGGTTCACAGATGGTGAAGCTGTTGCTGAATGATGAACGAAGAGAACTGGTATGTATGCAAGGACAGGTTATGGAGAAATCATGGATGAACAGTCTGGGTTTCGTGGACTTGATGGTCCGTGGTAAGACCATTCAAGCTCTTGTGGACACAGGGGCCACTCATAACTTTATGACGACACGGTTGGCAAGAGAGGTCGCACTGATGATCCTCCCATCGAACATGGAGGTCAAGGCAGTGAACTCTAGAGCTAAGGTGGTGGGTTTGGCACATGAAGTGCCGGTGCAGATAAAAGACTGGACGGGTCAGTTGGACTTCACGGTGATGGAGATGAACGACTTTGATGTGATACTTGGACAAGATTTCTTGAAGGGCAATAGGGCTATTGTTGTCCCCTTCTGTGATGAGGTGGTGCTGGTTGGACAGTCACAAACTTGGACTTTTCCCACTCATAGGCAAAGGAGGGAAGTCAAGGTGCAACATGTTTCTGCACTAAGTT
>APFE031083900.1:30303-59235 GCA_000404065.3 Pinus taeda
CAACATCCCTTCAGATTAAGGGGGGGAATGTTGACACCTAATCCTCAGTGATTGGGGAACTGAATGTGAACAATCATCGAGAAGATGAATTGAACAATCACATTCATGTATATATTAGATTGTTGGCTAAATGAATAAACGCATTAGTTTTCTGGAGTTACTCCTGGCCTGACAGTTTCTCTGCAAATTTTCCCAATATATAAGAAAATCAAAATCTAAATAAGCTTTTTGGCTCTCTTGAGAGCCTTCAGAAAAAATTAGATTTACCTTTTCTAATTCATTTGCATTATCGAAGTTAGGAATTGCAAGCTCAACATCAGTGCTCTCCAAAGCGTGTCTTTTCCCAGCTAACACATCGTCCCCATACTTCTCCGAAACAGCCAAAGCCTCAGCCCGAACAGCATTGTCATGTTAGCCCAATTAGTAGCGGTTGGAAAAGATAAAGCATTCAATGTTTCCGACCCAACTTACTGATTCATGGTTTACCACCTGATAAGGTGCAGCGGAGGGAGGGAACAACTGAATGGTTTAGCTGAGTAGCAGCGGAGTGAACAACAGGGATTACTTCCTACTCATGGGGTTGCGGAGGAAAAAGCAATTACCTTTTCTTCTATCTTTGATTAGAGCAGCTTAGGCTTGTTCCAGGCAGCAGGGGAAAGAGCAGGGGAGGACCCAACCAACAACAACTACTACAGAGCAGGGGAGGACCCAACCAACAACTACTACTACATTGGGGTTTTCTCTTTCTCTCTTCCTAATTCTACATTGAAAGACTCTATTCCCCTTTTCCCTCTCAACGCGGCTTCCTTCTCTTGTTGTAGTTAAGGTAAGGAGCTACCGTCCCTTTTCTAAAGCTATGATAAAAAAGATAACCCTGTAGTTTTTGTCTAAGAGGATATAATTCCATCTGTTCTAAAATGAATAAATAAAGAAAGAGGAAGCTCCATAATATCTAATAGAGAGTTTAGGTTTGAGTATCTTAAAGTGTTAGAGCTAAGTTATAAAAATTATAGGCTATAGTGAGAGCTATATTTTGAGCTAAAGAGTCCCTAGTTTTTAGTTCCTAAGGGTCTTTCTCTATTAATAAGTAAATACTAATCTCTTTCCTTTCAATAGAGGATAAGATTAAATGACAAAGGATTAAAAGATATTACATACTAATCTCTTTCCTTTCAATAGAGGATAAGCTTAAATGACAAAGGATTAAAAGAAATCCTAGAGACGGGCTTTCCTAGAGAGATAGAGAGGCTGGCCCATTCAACAGAACCGAGTCACCGGAATACCAAGTTCTTTGGACACGGGTATGTAGCCACTGCTGAGTAAGGAACTGCTATTCCTGGGTTGTAAGGAACTAAGTTTTGATAACTGACCTTCCTTCTCAAGAAAATCGCCCTTTAGAAGAAAATTAGACTCTTCCAAACTTGCACTTCTACTTTCTGTCAGATGGTCAATCGCATCCACAAAGGACTCATCCATGCTCATATTCATGTTCTTGTCACCTTTGAAATGATGTAGGACATCAACATGAGAAGGCTGTGAACTGCAATTTTTAAAAAATGCAACAGGTCTATCCTCACTACACTGTCCAACTCCCTGTAGCTCTCCATGTTCATCATTTTCAAGTCCATAACTGGACACCTGACTTCCTGCAAAACCCTAACCAAAACAAGGTGAGCTTATAAATGAATAAAGACATCCTCAATGCCCAATACATAAGAAAATCAAAACAACAAACGAGTTTATTTCATCCCCTGCAGCAACTTTGTCCACAAAATGAGATTTTTCGCTGTCTTGAGAGCCTTCAGAAAAATTTAGATTTACCTGTTCTAAATCATTTGCATTATCGAGGTCAGGAATTGCAAGCTCAACATCAGTGCTCTCCAAAGCATGTTTTTGCCCAGATTACATATCTTCCCCACACTTCTCAGACACAGTCAAAGCCTCTGCACCGTCTCCTCCTTGATGTTTCTTCTGCCTTTCCTCGCATAGCTGCACAAAGACATAATATTAGAGGACAAAGGATCAAAAGCAATCCTAGAGACTGGCTTTCCTAGAGAGATAGAGAGGTTGGCCCGCAGCTGAAATGACACTATCTATTATGCATAACATAAAACCAATGAAATTTATTAATGCAACCCATTTAAGATATATTCTAGTATTGTGTACAACTTAGAAATAATGCCCAACATATATATATTTTCTCTCTAACTTCCACAATTATAAAATGATAGATTTATAACACAGACAATAGAAATGCAACCTAGAACATTTCAAGCTTTGTTCATAAATGACCAGCTCTTAGTGACAACCTCTTTGCAGTCATACAGTGCAGAGAAATCTTGGGTATTCCTGGAAAATATAAATGCACAACCACATATTAGATTAATCCTTTTTCGTGGAAGGAACTAAGTTTTGATAACTGACCTTCCTTCTCAAGAAAATCACCCTTCAGAAGAAAACTAGACTCTTCCAGACTTGCGCTTCTACTTTCTGTCAGATGGTCAAGCGCATCCACAAAGGACTCGTCATGCTCATATTCCTGTTCTTTTCACCTTTGAAATGATGTAGGACCATCAACATAAATGGAAGAACCAACAATTTGAGTTGCAATTTTTCTTTGTGCAATGGAGCACACAACACAGTGGACAAAAGCAGAGGTAGTGCTTTTTATAAGCCATACTTCCTATTTCCATTGCAGCATTCGTGGCACCACCATGCAATGTGTAGTTGTAGTGTTTGTGTCACCGTCATGAAAGGTGTAGGTGGCAGTTACAAGGTGGTGGCGGTGGAAACCAGGTGGTGCTAGTGGAAACCAGGATGAAGGTTTAGGAATAACATTTCATAGCATTTAATAACTTTAAACTAATTCTAGCATTAGTTAAGATTTGAAACATGTCTTCTAAAATATGAAGGACACAAGTCTAAAAAGATGAATATAACCTATGGTTGCCTCCTCCCCTCCTCGGGAAGAGGTCAAATAAGACGGTGAAAGCAATATGAGCCTAAAAATTTGGAAATGAATAATAAGTGACCAACTTATTCCGAACGGTAACCAACTCAAACTAATGTTAACCCACATTTTTTGATTACTATAGTCCCTGGCCATTGCCAGATGGCAGGGACTAAAAAGGAAAGTGAAGCCTACCAAAAGCATTCAAAGGGTGGTATGAATTTATTTGAGGAATTTGTTGGTATTTGTCCGTTATTTGAAGTATTGCAGAGATTTGGTTCAGATATGGTACATTTTTTAAGGAATCGGTTAAGGGAATTTGCAGTCATTTTTTATTGGCAGGAATTGTTATTGATCGTGGCCAAAAGAATGGAAAGAAAGATAGAAGAAAGCATAGCAATGATGGGTAATAGTTCCAGAGAGAACTGAAGCAATTGACACAAATGAATCAAAGGGTAGAATGTGAATTTTTAGTAGCAGATCTATAACTAGTTATAGAGATTGCACATGAAAATGTTATGGATGACTCAACTTATGAATTGAAGAAAGAGGAATTTGCAATAAAATTTGATGATAGATATTTGTTTTATGAAAATAAATTGCAAGTGATCTATGAAAAGAAATTAGTTGATAAATTGTTATTTGTTTTTGATGATCAAGCGGAAACTTGAAGAGGAAATTGTAGTAGCAGCTAGAGGAACAAACAAGTTTGAATATGTCAAGCTTGATTATGATGCTGAGATAAAACTTATTGAAGAATGGTTTGAGAAGCCTTTTGAACAAATTGATGCAGGTCTCAAACCAGTAGCTGGAATGGTGAAGGATCTTGAAAATGAGAAAAATGATAACTCAATGAATGATTTAGATGTTATAGAAATGGAAGCAATGGTGGATACATCTAAAGATGGTAATGAATTTTTCATGTATTGGAGTGCTGAAGAGATTAAACATTATTCTGGATTGATGTGGGAGTTGTCCAATGAACAAGAAACTATTGATGATGAAAATGAACTTATTGAAAAAGGACTTGAAATAGACTGGCATCATCCTAGTTGCAATAAGATGAAATATCCAGAGTTCATGATCTGGAGTAGGAAGAAGACTAAACAATTTGAAAGTGTCAGAGTTTGGAGCAGGAAGTCCAAGAAGAAATTTCGTCAATATGTTGATGCAAAGAAAGTTAAAATGAAATATTTGAGTCAGATTTGTAAGCCTAGTTGAGAGTTAGACCAGTAGACATTGTTATGTTATACCAAATCCGTTTCTCCATTAAGGGGGGATGTTAGAATATGTTAGAATAATGTAGAAATGGAAGTGTCTAGTAATGTGATAGGTTTGTTGAGTTGTCATTTATGTGCGTTACGAGGTGTTGTTCTAGAAATAATTGTTTTCCAATGTGATTGAGTTGTAACGAAGTCAGAGTGTGTATCTTTCGTGTTGTTATGTTGATCGAGTCTAGTGATCCCATCATTATATAATGGGACACATTGTGATGTATTTGCATTAAGAAAATGTGTAGGCTTAGGCCTGAATTAATAAAGTATTCCATTGTGTTGAACTTTATGATTTCTATTAGAGTTGTATGTAGAAGAAAAAAGAGAATTGTGATAATCATATTGTCTAGTTATTCGTTGAATTGTAGTTTTAATAGTAATAATATTTAATAATTTTTTTAAATGACAAAAAAACCAAATTTTATATTTAAAGAAAAAATTTGTATTTTGAATTGATGATTGAAATGAATTAAATTTATATTGTACTTTAATGATTGAAAAAATAATATTAAAAAATAATTTTTATATTTATTTTATACTTAAGCTTTAATTTTTTTAAAGTTTACATGCATTGAAGTACTAGCTTTGAATGATTGACTTTTGATTATAGAAATATATTTTATCACATGATCTGATTGGTTTGTAAAAACAAGGGTGATAGTTGCAAAGTAGTATAGTTTTGGCATGTATTTAAGTTTTGAATAATTGATTTTTGATATTATAAAAATATTTTTTTGTAGCATGATATGATTGGTTTGTAAAAACAAGGGTGATTATTGCATTGTAGCATAGTCCTTATTTCTGCATGCAAAATTAAGGTTTTGTTATTATTTGAAAACGCCCTGTTTGCTTAATTGTTTCTTCAAGCTGCATCTCTGCATTCTGAACAATAGCATTTGTGGACAAAGCTTCTGATGAATCTATTTTGACTTGAGATTTGTTATTGGTATGTTGGCACCAATGCATTCATGTGAACATAATTTTTGGAGGATTAGAGACCATGTAATTTTATTATCAATAATGTTACTGAATATAGCGGTGTTTTCCACAATGTATTTTAAATAGGGTGATCTCACTTGGTTCAACTTTCATTTGGGGGATCTCAATAGATCTTACCGTTAATCTACATTTATAGTGGGATGTCCAGATCTTAGATCCTACTAGTTTCCGAGAGAGTTGTGCCAGGAATCTATCCTGCTAGGAGAGTTGTACCAGGAATCTATCCTGTACCATCAAAAGATCAAAATCACCATAATACAAGAGAATAGGGGCATGATTACCGATTCCCCGAATATTCGGCAATTGGACGGACATGGTTGCAGTCAAATTTTTTCACTGCACCATGTTCGTTTGATTGCTGAATATTCAGGGAATTGGCAAATGAAATGAGTTCAAGGAGAGAACAATAGGTTCCGTGGCAAGACTACATTAGCAATGACCTTAATATCAATATATAAATTTCACTCTGAAGTGTGCAATAAGATTTCATTATGCAGAACCACAATGAAAACTTCCTCTGCACTTTTACATTCTGCTTACTAAAACTTCCTCTGCACTTTTACATTCTGCTTACTAAAAGCTTCTACTACACCTTCACAACTAAACAATTCCGTAACTGTGTGACTTCCACTAAACACGTTTTACAAATATCGGGATACGTTCATATTTGATATTATGTTTTATAATCCATTAAAATAAACCCCATAAATTTGTGTTTTGTGAAAATATTTGAACTTAATCTTCGAGAATTAATTCTTTAGACAATTATTGATCTTACTCTCCCTAAGTTTTGTTGGGTGTTTTTGTTTCTTATCGAAATTCATATTGCTACTAATTTAATTATTTGTCAAACTACTGAGCCAATTGTTTTATTATATATTTATATTTCTTTAAATGTTATATTATTAGTGATCTGTGTACTTATTGGAGTTGTAATTGGAAGGATTTGAGAGTGCATAGGTGCACCTACCTTTGCACTCTTTAACTTCAACATGCGAAGAGCACAAGCAGGTCTTCAAGCTGCACCAAAATTAACGTGGAACAAGAATATGAAATACTAGAAAACAAGTAGCCTCCAATTGAATCCAAAATTTTATATTTGACATGAGGAAATGCATATTTGATATTTCGGGACACGACCTAACCTGCTTTATGAATTTTGTAATTTCTGCACATGAGCTACGTTCGATGTTTTCTCTATCTATCGCTGATTAAATTCCAACTTCCTTGTCACATCAAAGAGTTAATATGATCAACTATACCTTGTTTAATATCTGCTCACCATAGAAAGTTTGTGATTTCTTGACACGAACTACTATGGTTGTTTCCCTTATCTATCGTTGATTAAATTGCACCGATGCATTGCTAGTTTTGTTGGGGCAATCATGAAATTTGGCTGAGAACAATAGTTTTTTTTTAACTACATAGTGAATCGGTAACTGCCAGGCCTAATCTATGGGAGACCCAGGATCAAACCTCATAGCTGCCACTATAATACCAAGAGCATAACCAACCACCTGCAAGTCAGGTATACTAAGTTCCTATGATTTTAGCAAGAGCAGACTCACGAGAAAGAGGAATCCGCCCCTCTAGCCGCCACCACAGCAGGTCATTGTACTCAATGAGATTTGAACTTCGGTCTCCCTGGGCTTCGCCTATGTGACTTATCGTCAAACCACACATCACTGTACAATAGTTACAAGTGAAGCTTTTGTGAGACAAAAGGACTTGTGCTTTCCAACCTTTTGTCAAAATGGTTTGGATTAACATTATTTATTTAAGTTCGATATTCATCCATTTAAATTTCCATTGATTCATAGGGCATGATGAGACTTAACTGTCTCTAATGTACATAGAAGTTTTGCATGTGATGAAACAATAAACAATTTTTTATGCTAATTGGCACAGACATTAACTATAGGAGGCCATGAATTAGGAGACCAATGTGTTGTGTGATAATTCTCTATCAGAAATTATTGTGTTCCTGTTTTTGTTGTTGTTTCTCTCATGTTAGTATAGTTCCAGTGTTAATTTTGGTTGCTACTCTCAAGATTTTTCATCACTGTTGAGACCACAATTTTCCATGTTAGAATTTAAACATGGAAACATCAAAATAAATAGAGATGCAAGTTTATGAATGCTGATCATAATGAGATGTATTTCGGATTAATCACATCATTAAGATTTGTTCGATGTTTCGAACCATCTAATGTGGTTCATCCTCAAAATGAACCACATTAGATGGTTAAATGTAGAAAAAATCTTAATGATGTGATTAACTGGAAAGACACCTCATTATCATTATGGATCACAAAAGTCTAAGATCTAGAATGTTAATGATATTAGAAATTAAGATGTATCATAAATTAAGATGCAAATAAGATGTATTTTCTTTCACTTTAGTTATGACTCCAATTTGTATGCCATAGTACCAATATTTTGCAACACCTTGTAAGGACTGTAATACTTTGGTGATAATTTATTATCCTTCTTAGCTTACTTAAGGGACATTTGTTTGTATGGTTGTAGCCGTAAAAATACTCAGTCACCTACATAAAAACTTCTTTCGCTGCGATGTTGATTTGCTTGTTGTTTCATTCTATTCTATGCCAAAGTGAGTTTATCCTTTAAGAGTTGGAGAACTTGTTGTTGATGCTCGATGTGATCTTCCACTGCATGAACCTTAGAATGATTTTCCAAGACTTTTTGGAGATCTGTAGAAATAGATGATTTCGATGTTTGAACCTCGAGTGAACATACTTGTGCAATTACGCCTCATTGTTCTTTCTTTAGAATATTTGTCATGCCATTAGAGTCGATTATCTTTCCCGGTTTCCCTGCAATACCCCTTAATTCAACTTCCTTTCCTTCCAAAAAAATTTCAAGAAAAGTTCTTGAAAATTAAAAGTTATCGCACTTAAAGATTGTAACCATTGGACTCCTAGTACAACATCAACACCACCCATTGGAATGGAAAGAATTGGACTATTCAATACATATTTTCCCATGGATAGCTTGATATTATGGAACTTTCTAGAGAAATTTATCGTTCCTCCATTTGTAACCATCACTTGACACTCTGGTGTTGGATATAGGAACCAATTCAATTCCTTAACTATCTTACAATGAATAAAATTATGGGTACTACTCGAATCAATCAACACTATTACCTTTTTCTTCTTGATATGTCCTTCTATTTTGAGAGTTTGAGGAGCGGTAATTCTTGCCAATGCATTACAAGATATTGTTAGATTCATTTCTTCTTTCTCTGGGGTTGTTCCTGGTGTATATCCTCTTCTTTTGAGGTTTCTTGTTCCTTTTCTTCCTCCTCTGCACAATCTATGTAAATTAATTGCTTCTCAGCACACTTATGACATTTAGTGTATTTGTTATCAGAACTGTAACAAAGTCTTTTTTCTTTCAATTATTGTCATGTCAATCTTGTAGGTTGTGGAAGGCTAGGAGCAACAACACTTCCATATTCATAGTTGTGAGTGGTAGACTTCCTTTTTGCCATAATTTCGCTTTCAATTTTTCTTGCCAACCTGAATATCTTCTCTAATGAATAAGGTTCTCAAAGGCGAACCTCATGTTCGATGTTATCCTTTAAAGTCCCTATGAATACATCAATCCTATGCTCCTTTGGAATATCATTTACCCTTATGTTCAATTTTTATAAGTCCTTAATGTGCTCCACCATTGTAACCTTTTTTTTGAGATTTATCAATTGGCTAAAGAAGGTGTTTCTTTTTGTATCCTTATATTGTGCTATCATTTCCTCTGTAAAAATTGACCAAGTGAAAATTTGTTTACGAGCACAAATCCATCAATACCATACAAACTGATTGGGTTCTAAATATAAAGTTGCAATGCGTACCTTTTGTGTGTTTTTCACATTATGGAGATCAAAATATTGCTCCATCTGTAGTATCCATCTTACAGGATCCTTCTCCTCAAAATTCCTCATTTTGATCTTTGGAATATGGTGGGTATTCAATCCATTGTTAGAGTCTATGAAATCATTATTAACATTTATTTTCTTCTCATCATGAGTTTCCTCTACTACCTTTTCGCCATTAGGAAGCCTTTCTAGTAGCAACTTGGTTAAACCTTCCTTCAAACCTTCCATGTCTTTCTTCAAATCTTCCATGTTGCCTTTCTGTTTTTCTTCTATACTATTGTTTTTATCTTCCATGCCATTCTTAAAATCATTTATCTTAGCTTCGTTTTAATTCTTCAAACCATCCATCTTAGCTTTCGTTAATTTTTGTGAGAGCGAAATTTGTTGCACTTGGTCTCGTAATTTTGATATATCATGTTGCATTTCTTCTTCTTCTTCATGTGTCATGGTAGAGATTTCGGGTTGCTTGCTTGGTGTTTCCATTTTCTCTCTTCGAGGCATCAATTAATGATAATTGTGTCTCATTGTGCTCTTTGAATCACTTCAAACTAATTTTTCATACAAAACTTATGTAAATTTTAAAAAACTACACACCTTTTTTCTCATTTTGTAGGAGCTCGATATTGAATCTGTTGTATCTCTATAATTTCAGATCTCCAAGGTTTGAAATTTAGTCATGTGGTATCCCTATGAGTCTTATTTCCAACCCCACAATTCTGACCAAGATTGGATTCTTTAGGAAAGAGTTACGCTCGATCTCCCACGATGACTTGATTAAAGACTGGTTTAGTAGAGCTAACTTTTTCGAAGTGCCACGTGTCACTATTTCGACCTTCGGCCCTAAAATTGATACCCTAAAAAATATGGTTTATCCTCTTTTTGTCACTTTCTAAGAAATTCATATCTTATGATTAAAGAGAGTTATGATGATTTTCCCTGAGTCACATTTTTGAGATGGAATTCTGGAGCCTGCAAAATCATATCTCTGAAAATATAGCAAGACAATATTTGAAATTCAGACACCAAGTTCACTGTGATTTCGGCTCCACGTGGTTTCAATTTCATCTTCTTAAGCTTCATAGAAAAAACATTATAACGAAAATTCCACGATGACCTATTTGAAGTAGTGAAACCCTAGAATCCAAAGTTCTGATACCAAATGTCATGCAACCAACTCACAAAATAGAAGAAGAGATAGATCAACGACTTCAAAATTAACCTCTTAAAGGGGGAAACCTCCTTTACATTACAAAAATGAATAATTCTTGGATGATTCAAATGAAAAAACCTCATTTCTATATATAGGAGTCTAAGGGGTCACAATATAATCAGAGCTGACATAACAATAATAATGTAAGGGCACAACAATAACAATAGTGGGCTTCTATGAGGCACAATAATAACAGTATAGGGACTACATGAGAACAAAAATAACAATAAGGAGGCTATATTGACAATAACAATGAGGGAATACACCAGTATTATAGGGACCTAACATGTTTAATATTTCCAACAGTGGTAGTGATGTCATATTGATGTTTAATGTTTCCAACTCGAGTAGTGATATCATCTTTTTACTAAATCGGAGACCGAGTGAAAAATTTCGGAGAATTATGGTTTCGCAACACTTTTGCACTTCTGCACTTCATGAATAATTCTACAACTACACTTACCATGACCTCCACATGGTCATTCTTTTAAATCTTAGTTGTGGACCTTATTGTCGTTGACCTGTGTTATGTAATTTCTTAACCAACAATCCATCACGTAAGTTCGAGGATACTCTCTTCTCTTATGAATTATATGCTCTAGTGCACAACCAACCTTTGTGCACACCGTCTATAGCTCTCTCATCAAGATTGCAGAGCTCTGCTAAATCTATAACTTAGTAATATTTTATATTCCAATTGCAACGTATCAACGAGATTTATCTTAATGATGTTTGAAATGTATAATATGTTATCTATTCCAAAAATCTTATTCCAAATACTACATGGTCAGTGAGATGTACTTGAAGAATGATTGAAATGTTTGATACATCATTTATTGAAGATGTTTTAATCCAAATATTTCTATATTTCTATAAAATAGACATGTCGATGCCAACCACTTTTCATTGCAACTCTGTAAGTGATAGAAGTCAATGGTGTAATATTTTATATGTAAATTGTGACTTGACTTCATCCTCAATTTGTCAAGTTCGTTGGAATCACATGCATTGATGTTCAAGGCATCCGAAGAGATTTAAGCATCAAGAAATTGTATACACCATATGGTAGTGACAACATGTAAACCTATAGGAACAACTTGAATTTATTTATAATTTCATGAGTCATTTGTTATATTTTTCTATTTCTGCGTGATAGTGGCTATAATCATTATGATATGTAAATATTCACAAATATCCATTAAATATTGGCCAACAGTCCAGTGTAGTTTTCCTCGCATACATGTACATAAAGTTTCTCCCATGATATTGATTTGAAATGGATTAGTTCAAGTTTTTTAACCAGTTCGAACACTAAAATGATAATAGCTCACACACATATCGTATTTTTATATTCGCTAGGTGTCGCATACATTTCCTCCGCCTACGATATTGTCCGCCCGCTTTACACCCAGTCCAGATTCATTAATTACAGGTTGACGAAAGGAGTTATATATATATAATATATATATATTATATATATTTATGTCAAATTTGATTATTCAAAAACTTCATGTTTGATTTTTTTGGGATTCACAGGCAGCAAAATGAAAATGAGTTAGGAATATTTTCATTATGTCGAGTGGAGAGGTCAATATGAGGACTTTGGCACTCCAAACAATGAAAACCACTTTTACACTATGCTCAATGATCTTTAAAATTCTTTTAAATGAGTTGATTGAGAGTTCTATCCATGGATCGTTCTTTCAACAAATAATTTTTCAACAGAGGCTAGCACCACTCACTAATATGAACATGTTGTAGTGGCTACAACATTCCCTCCAAAATTTTTCCTTCGTTTCATTTTGGAGCCTTCCCCCTCAAAATCTTAGCAGTCATCTTGTATTGCTTAGGTACTTGTGTTTCATTTGACTTTTTCTTCTGCTTTATAGCTTGTGTTCACTTACTTGTTTTGCTGACTAATCACAAGCTGACCCAGCAACTTGGTTCACATCCGGTCTTTGTGCTGTTTGGGAAAACTATGCAATCCTAGAGGGTAGCTGCCTTGCACTCAGGAATTGCACAGAGCAGCCCAGCAACTACCTTGCACTCAGAAATTGCGTAGAGCAGGAAATAAACCTTTCTCTGGAAAATTGTGTAGAGTAGGCCAACAATCTTGCTCTGGAAAATTGCATAAAGTAGGAAGCCCAACCCTACTCTGGAAAACAACGTAGACCATCCCGGCAGTGAGCTAAGGCTCAAAACTGCACTTACCCAGCAGGAAATCAACCTTTCTCTGGAAATTGCACAGAACTTAAGAGACAGTCCGAGCTACTTAGTCAAGAAACATCGTAAAATCTTCCCTTCAGTGGTTGTCTGTTGCATGTGCCGGTAGGTTTTCCGATTCCCTCCAAAACACCACAATTCTTCCTTGCATACATGGGAGCTTTTTTTGAAAAAGAAAAAAGCAAACAAGCGAAAAATCATCCCTATATTTTAGAGATCTATTTTTAGCACTGGGAGTTACATGAAAAACTGATTTAGAAACTTCTCGCCAAGTGTTGTTCTTTCCTAGATTTATGGCATGCGCGTCATAAACCCTAAATCTAACAAATCTATTTAATCGATGCCCCATAGCTCATTCTTCACATTCGATCTCTGAGCTATGGCATTCCTGAGGCATCTAGGAACCTTTGCAAACTCGATCCAACTTTTCCGGGTAAGTTTTGTTTGTCATGTCTTTTGCCGCTTTTTCTGTTGCTTTTGATTTCTTGACTTGTGTGAGTGTTTTTTCCCTTGCTTTATTGAATGACTGATGACATTTCAATTTATTTTAACTTGTAGAAGTGTTTTTTTTAAATTTTGCATTGCATTTCCTTAGTGTCACATGCATGACCCTGTTTCTGCACTGACAATCATCATTGTGGTGACTCTCTTCATGAGCTTCGTTGTTTTTCCATTTGACTAGTTTTTGCACATGCTTGGATTGCATGCATGTTTATTCACTCAGATCTACATCATCTTTTCACACTCATTCAATCCTTCTCATTTTGAGGTTTCCCTTGGGCAGATCTGGGTTGCCTTGGACCAAATATTTCTTCTCTTGGCATGCATTGCACATTCCTGGAAGTCAAGGCTTTGCCTTGCCTCCTGGAATTGCACAGAGGCTGCTTGACACTGCCTCCCAGCTGTGATCTATGAAATTATGGAAGATAGTGCCAAGTCCTGCCCACTGGGACTACGTAATGCGTAGTTCCAGCTAGCAACCCAACTAGATTGAACTGCGCATTGCGCAGTTCCAGTCCATAGTTAGCCTCTTTGGACTGCGCTTTACACAGTTCTAGTCAACGACAAGCATCACTGGTAGCTGGAACTGTGTAATGCACAATTCCAAATGACAATCTCCCAGCCTCTTAGAGTCAATGCTACGCAATCTTGCCAGTAGTCACCCAATTTGCTGCATGATTTATTCATGAGTTTCCTTATGTTTTTTAGCTAACATTGGCTTTCCGTGAGTGTCTTCTCTGTCTCCAAGTACAATAGGTGTTGAGTAGCTTCTCAACAGTATAGGTAACATGGACTCAAAGAGAGTTGGATCAAAAGACACGCTTGAAAGCAGTACTAGAGATGTGGTTGAACAAGCAATTTTGAGGAGAATCTCAAGGACTGTCATGTCTATGTCAACATTGATAAGTCAATATTGTACAAGGTTACATGTAGGTATCCAAACTTCCTGTGCACAAACATATCTAGTAGATTGTCTCACACACTGATCTTGAGACGATGATACTGAGCAGTGCTAGTGGAGTAGAGCTTGCTACCTTTAGGGCAAAATATTATTAGTAGATATATACTTTTCCGTAGCTAGTGAATAGGATGGATGCACCATTCTACACTCCCAAGAGCATCGCGAACACAAGAGGCATCTTGAAGCATTGGGTAAGGGAGTTATCAAAGTTCAGGATGACACCAAACCAGATATACAAAAAAAAGACACTTAGGAAGGCTTACCAACTCTTGGTCATCTTTTCATGTCACTTGTATGGCCAAGAAAGTATAAAGACCTTCCCGCAGAGTTGGGTTGTTATGTTGGATCACCTGGCAAGTGAAGGAAAGCCTTTCAATTGGTCCGACATGTTGGCTCTTCAACTGAAAGTTCATGTATCGAATGCCTGGAGTTCGCCCAAGGATCAACAAGCAAGATTCTTCATATCCGCCTACCTTCTCGATGCAATCTGTGCCCGTCAATAGTTTCCTGGCATGGGTTCGGCATGAACACCTTAAGAGAATGTTGTGAACATATATTGCAAGTTGCTCTCAGAGTGCAACTATTGAGGAGTCATGGCTAGACTATCTGACCACTTCGTTGCCCCTCTGTACACAATGATCTTTGAAAAAAATCTGCCTTGCATGTCTTAGGCAGTAATGGAGGCATTGATGAACATTGCAGATTGGTATACCTCACCTGATGGCACCTTCATTGGGATGTACAATGCAAAGAAGGCTCCATATTTGTTTCTGAAGTTTGCCACAGACAAGCTGGTCATGCAGGAGGTTTCATACCACATCTCGATAGGGTTATCCACGGACAAGTTGGTCATGCGGGAGGTTTCATACCACATCTCGACAGGGTTATCAACTGGATTTCATAGGAAGAAGAAGGCACCATGGCCTATGCTTCCTTCGCAAATGGGTTGTACGTGATCTAGAGTTTGAAAGAAGCGGATGTTGAGGTCAAGGAATTCAAGAAGTTTATGTTCGGCACCAAGAGTTTCAATCTGTATGATCAACATGGTTTATGCAGGGACCACTGTACGAGAGTGTACTATCCTTGGATCCATGGGTTGTGTCATTGGCCAGAGGAAGACCCTTGGTGATATTGCTATAACTCCTCTAGACTCAATGAACCAGTCAACATGGCAGTATAATGGCTACTACCACTCAAGGCAACAACACCATAGGGAGAAACAACAACAACAACAACAAGAAGCAAACCTGCACAAGGCAAAGGCAAGAGGAAGATTGTCGAAAGTGTCGAGGCGAAGCAAAGCTACAAGTTTAAGGAAGATCCACATGTTGAGAGAGTAGCTTTGGAGATAGAAGCAAAGAGGCGACAACATGACATGAGAGAAGCGAAAAAACAAAAGAGATAAGCAAATATTAGAAGAGACGGAGATGAATTTGCAGGAAGTAAAGTGGAAGCTCAAAGAAGATCAAGAGCTCCACAGAAGAGAGAAGGAAGTGCAGTAGGGACAGGAACAAGAACATGAATAGGAGGAAGTGCAAGGCGCATAGACAAAGAAACTTACACCAATACAAGTTGAAGACTCAGATCCAACAATAGTTGATGATGAACATGGCAAGCAACTGCAGGAATAGGAACTTGCTCAGCAAGATGAACTAATGGATGAACAGATGGACATGGAGATGGAACAACTGGAACAATATCAGGACATTGATCTCATGCCAAAAGCAACCAAGGTCACTCCATAGGCTTCACCAACTCTAGCAGCAGAGTAAGTCCCAAGTGAACAATAGGATACCATTCTCCTTGAGGATGGTTCAGGAACATATGTCTACAACATAGCCTTTGATGAGTAAAAACAAAGAGCTGTATAGGCATGTAGAAAAAACATCCTGGATGAGCATGCATCACCTACACACTTTGAAGAATGGGTCATCATTTCATATGTGCGAAGACATCTAACTGCCTTGGCTGATGCTACAAAGGCTTATGCCGAATCCACATGCTCAAGTGTGAATTAATATCAAAAAACGAGCGCATGACTAAGGAATTGCAAGAACTAGACAAAGAGAGGAAGAATAAACAAGATATGCCAAATAAGAGATGAAGAAAGCGACACTTTCTAAAGTTTCGGCTCTTGAGACAGTCATGCAGAGATTGTATGATAGATTCGTCATTGTGCACAACACAATTTTCCATCTACAAGGTCATCAACAATGCTGTATCAAGATAGCACACACACTCATAGACATATATGTTTTTGTTGATCATGTACAAACATGGACACTGAGGTACAAGGGAGGCCCGCTTCACTTGCATAAGATGATGAAGCCACAGGTAGAGTTGGACAAATCACGCATCCAAAGTCTGATCCAAACTATGAGGAACTCTTGCCGCTCATCACTAATGTTGAGGCTTCATACGCACAATTGTTCAGGAGTTTGGATGTCGCGGTGAGAAAGTATGGCACCCCATCAATTGGAACACTCACCAAAGCCAAAGAGAAGAACCAAGTTCAATTGGAGCTTGACATGTACTTTTATCAATTGATGCACATGGCCACTGGCACAAATTTCCAGATCACCGCAGAGAACATTTTGAGATATATCATCGGTTTGGTCGTGCTCAGGACTAAGTTGTGCATGTTACATGATGATTTGGACAGAGATTCTAGATCAGTATACCCGAAAGCGATGGAGGTAAGAGTTTGCTTCCAGAAAGACATCATCAAACAGTACGCGGACACCGTTGCACACTACCAAGATTGGCATCAGTTCATCACTGAATATCATGGAGAGGATGTTGACGAGTTGGTCTTTCCACAACCATCCGAGTCTTAATGTTGTCTTATTTGGCTGACTCAAGCCTATTTTTGTCCCACATGGGTATATGTGGAAAATGTATTATTATTGTAAACATGATATAAAGTGAAATTCCAAGTGTCATTGATGGAATGAAAACAATCATATGTAATGTAAAGAGTTATATATAATGAAGTTGAAGAGTCATGGGGATAGTCCAAGAGTCACAAAGGGGAATGTCAAAGGTCACCCCACCCTTTGTTATAAATAAAATGTCATAATTCATAGAACAAGATTTTAGGAGCCAAGATTTTAGCTAGGCATTGCTTAGAGGAGGCTTGGAGAGTATTGTGACGAGCCTTGGCTTCTCCACAGTGCAGAGCGAGTACATCTCTTTGGAGGCGCAGATGATGTTGACTGTAATGTTCCACTACTGGGGCTAGTGGCTGTCAATGGTGTATGTATGGATGGAACTTTCACTTTATATAATATAACAGAGCCAACACGTCTTCATGCATATGTTTTTATTATAGTTTGACTATTCTGGTTACTTTTGCAATGTATGTTGTTTAACTTATGCATATGTGTATGAATTATTCTGTATACAATTGTATGAATATTGTTGAAGTCGTGTTGTTGGTTTAACCCGTCACTTTGGATTGTCGACTATTCTGCTTTCCAGTTTGTGATATCATTTAGCTCGTGTGTTGCTTTCAGGCTTCGTACTATTACAGGCTTCTAATGGACAAACTTCATTTTCCCCCTCTGTGTGTTAGAACCCCGATGCATCTCACTTGACTTGTTACAAGGTCACACACTTGCTTCCGACAAAGATATCACACTTACCTATGCACATTAGTGTAGTCAAGGCATAGCTTTACTACCCACTGTTGGGACTCATACTCCAAACGGTCTGAGGTCTAGTTGGGACTTCCTATTGGCGGGACCAACACCATCAAAATTTCTGGTACTAGAAGGAGGGCCAGATGACAAGCTGGGTCCTTAAATTCTACTTTGAATCTCTACACATCTGTCATGACTTACGTTACAGTCAATCCTTCGAGATGTCTGTCTTATGAAAATGATTTTGAAGTATTAGACGAGCTTGGAATGACTTGTCACGTAACAAATATGATGGTGAAGGCAGAGCGAATTTTTTGGGATAAGGTCCCTAGGGTTAGTTTAGGGGTTATGTTAACCCAATTTTGTAAAAGTTTTGAGAAAAATGTAAAGTCTCCACGAAATTTGGATGCGGAGCACGCATCTAGATAGGAGTCAAAGGGGCTTTAGCCCCTTGTTTGGGTAAGTGATAGGTCGGTTGTTGAGACTTACCCATGGTCCGCGGACCATGGTATGATATTGGAAATGCTATATATTTGAGTCATAGGGAGTCTAAAAGAGGTAGTTAGTAACTAAGAGAAGTCAAGATAGAGACTATGTTTGGGAAAGTGCTAAGGCAGGAAGGCTTTGCTTCTTGTACTTAGGCAAAAGGGGAAGGCTCCTGCAGCTGAGTGCGCATGAGGCCTTGGAAAGTCTGCAGCTAAGTGTGCAGACCCCTACAGCTAAGTGCGCAGGGTGGAGAAGTTTATAAACTGAACGTTGAAGTTTAATAAAGACTGATTTTGGAGAAATGTCTTGCATATGAGTATAATTGTTAATTATGTTTATGTTATGTTTTGTCGCTCAATAATATATTTTATATGGAATAGTGTGTAAATTTTGTGTGAATCTATTGATTTGTAGTATTTATGCATGCACTAAGTGATTATCTATTTCCGCAAAGACAAATGTTGAATTTGTTATGATTTCTGATGAATTGGATAGATCTGTGCGAATGTCAATCTAGGGTTATCAATTAGTGTGCAACAGTGGATAGTTTGCCTCTTTAGGGCATATAAAGACTGATCACAGACCTTTGCGAAGGTCTAGAAGCCAATTTCTTAGAGTTATAGCAGTGGACCATAGAAGGATACCGGTCCGCGCGAAGGAAGATATGAGCTACAAGGGTTTAAGACAATTTATCACACTGTCTTTGGATGCAGAAACCTTGTTTTAGCATCCTCCAATACTACTTCGGGTGAGACTGCAGCCTGCGCTATGCAAGATGTTTCCGAAAGGGACATTAGTTAGGGTTTTGCTGGTTGGCGTGAACAACTCTGAACCTGGGTCAAGCCCCCTTAAGCCAACAAATGGTTTCTTTGCCAAGACCAGGATCTATCTGAGAGATGTGTGATAGATTGTTTCCTACAAAGAAAGAGATTGACAAGTGGATTGATCAAAAAGTGCACGAGTTCATGGCTTAAGAGAATTTATCCAAGGAGCAGTGGTTGTAGAAATTTTTGTACACAGACGAGATCGACGCGTTGTTCAATTTCTTCCCTAAAGAACTACACGAGTGGTTGTCTAAATTAGCTGACAGTCAAGGAATGTGGAGGCTTGAAGGTCCTATAGTGTGGATCCCTGAATTGGTGCGACGTTTGGAGGCATCAGGAAGCAATATCACATGGGCTGTGGATCATTGGATTGATCGCACATTGAGAAGTTTTGTGACTTATTTAGCGATCAATAGGAATATCAGGTATAGCGAAGCAACATGAAGGCTCTTTAAAGGACTGCAAGGTAAGTATTTGAAATCATTAAAAATTGGGATTAAAATGTTGTTATGTGAGAAGAGGTTTATGTATTTACCTTGATGTTTGGGGCTATGTGAAGCGGGATATTATTTAGAAGAAATAGAGGTTCAAGCCCAAAATATAGTCCACTCATTGAACCCCCTTCAAGCAATGACGAAGGGATGATGCTGACTACACCACGAAGTGCAATTCTGTTAATTACGTAGGGTATCCGAAGGATGCCTCATCCACCCACTCCACCTCCACCTCTGCCTCATACACCTACACCTTCACCCCCTCCACCTCCATTCCCACCATTAAACATGGTGAACGCGATGAAGATGCTAATGTTTAAAGGAATAGGGAGTGAGGATCTTGAATAGTTTTGGTTTGTTGCAGGAGTTGTATGGACATCACAACATATTACATATGATGAGATCAAGAAAGTGTAGCTAGTTATAGCCTTATAGGATCGTGCATTAACATGGTACATCAAGTATTGCACTGATTTCCCCAACGCGACGTTGGCAGAGACCCAACAAGCTCTGAATAGGGATTTCAGGAAGCCTAATTCAGAGGCACACTCAGTAATTGAGTTTAAGGAAATTTGATAGAAGGTAGATGAGACAACTTGGGACTTTCATCAAAGATTGAAATGCCTGATCAGGAAGGCCAATATGATAATCACAAATTCCCAGCTTCACCACTGGTATATAGCATCACTCTTGCCACATTTAAGAGTGCCTCTGTCATAGCAGAAGATAGCAACGCAAGCGGAAGCCTTGGATATCGCAATGAGGCTAGATGCCTCGCCTATATAGGATACAAACGTTGGAGTGCAATAGATTCACTCACAGCTGGAAAGCATGCAGTTGGAGTTGCAGATCCTAAATAAAGGAAAGGAAGCTCAGCTGGAGGTGCGCTTTGAGGTCTAGTGTTTGAAGTGTAAGAGTCATGGACATGATAAGGACCATTGCCCAGTCTATAAGAACTATATTATTGGGGGAGGGATTGTTCCCCTGAAGCCCAAGAATAACATTGGGACGAGCGTGGGAGTGTGCTATGGTGCGCCATCTGTGAAGTTACACGACAACACGTGACCAATAACTGCCATTTACTGCAAAAGTTTGTACAGACCCCTCAACAGTTGTTTTTCAATTTTTGTAAATCTATGGGACACAATGAATGCCATTGTAGAGGTTATGAACTGATGATGGATAGAACTCCTACCTACTGAATGCAGGCAAAAAACTAACCTCAGGATCAGGGCACGGGAGCTGTGCATGGGGGATTCCAAGGCTGACGACAAGGAAGAGGCACTGGACTAGGCCGAGGGCGTGGGAAGGTAATCTGCTATAACTGTGATGAAGTAGGGCACTTCGTGAGAGATTCTACAAAGCCCGCACATCCATCACGTCAATATTATCGACAGTTTGACCATGTCATAGAGGAATGTCCGGTCCTGGTGGAAAATATGTAGGAAAAGAAGGCACAACCCTAGTAGCCTATGCAGAACCTTCAGATGATGAGGGCTAAGCCCCGCGAAGAAGATCATAGCATAAATATAGTGACCACAAGTGGTATGGCGACTGGTGCAGATAAAGGTAAGAAGCCCGAGGAAGATGGATGGGTGCGCAAGGCTACTGAGAAGGAATTAGACTTTGATCTTAATCGCACTAAAGAAACCTTCATGGAAGCAAAGAAGAACTTCGTTGAGGCCTCTACCCCAAGAAGTCAAGAGAAAACACCAGACACTAGTGTGACGCAAGAGGTAGATCCTTCGATACTATCTACTTTTTTGAAGACCTATATGAATTTATTGCATGATAAGAAAGAAGTAGAAAGGTTGCAAGAGCTATTAGACAAGTGCACTAATAAAGAAAAGAATCATACTAAACAATGTGCTATGAGGAAAACTGGTAAGCATAAGACGCGAATGGGGCGCGAGATGAGGCTGTGGTGAGCTCTAGTATTGCAGCAATAATGATGCAACTCCTGGGGCTTACTTCTTTACCTTTTTTCAACCCGGTAGTTCGTAACAAACTTGGAAGCGACAATGCTGTATGCACAAGTACTAGCTCTTACTGTAGGCTATCACTTGATCAGCTGGCGCAAGTTCGCTAGGAGCTTAAGCCAACTTCTATGAGTTCTCAAAAGAATCTTTCACTGTGATGGTAGAAGAATAATTCTACAGGGGATATTCTACTTGCAGAAAGAGAATGAAAACTAAAATGGAACTCAAACCCTAGCTCTAGCAAGACCTAATCGTGCAAGAAAAGAGATGGAAACTACTGAAATAGGTGCCATTGATTATTGAAAAGGTAAATTTCATTTATTCAAGCTACTTCTGAAGAGAAATGGAAAGAAATCATCTTTTTGCAATTTTGAGTGTTTTTATGCAGATTTATTATGCTTGTGACTTGACTAATTGTGACGGTGTAGTGGTTTGGTGGCAAAGGAAAATGGAGTTTGCTTTTGCAGATGATGAGAAAGGTGTGGGAGGTCCTAAGATGTCCCTAGCACCCTTCTGGAGACTTCCATTGCAATCAGACTTCGAAAAATCACTTGCATGAACTTCTACAAGAGGCTGCAGGGGATCTACATGAGATTCTACAGGAAGATCTATAGGAGATTCTACAGGAAGATCTACAGGAGGAGGCCGAGAGTGGTTTTTTGGAGGTTTGAAGGTGGAAAATTGATGGGAAAAGGGAAATGGCGGTTGGATGAAGGTGTTGAAGGGTCTAGGCCTCTGTTGATGAAGATCAGGAATGAAAGAGATGGTTGGATTTGTTCAAAGGGTAAGAAAGCGATTTTGTGAAAAATGAAGAAATTAGGACAGTTTGGCGAAATGTGGTGAATGAGTGAAGGAATCTGTGAAAGATGAGCTGGTACAGGTTGTGCTATGGAGGGATGACAAGCTGGAATGTTTTTCAAGTGAGTTGCACACCTACTTCTTAAAAACTGACCCAAGTAAGAACTAAAGAATAGAGTTCGTCTAATTTGACCTAAAATCTGACCTAAAAATAGAGTACTACTGAAGAGAACCTTATGAAAAAAAATTATGTGAGAAAGCCATGGCAAATGAACATGAAATGGTTTAAGCATGTGAATCCAAGAAAATATCAACTTCTCCAACTCAAAACATCACACTAGCAATTGTATGAAAGACAAAAAACGTGTTTTTGGTGGTAGCAGTAGTGCCTTGTCCTCAATTCATGGTTCCAAGGAGGTAGAAAGGGGATTAAGGCCTGCTGGTAGCCCTTTTGGATCTTTCTTTGTTACTACAACAAACTACTTAAACAATTTGAAGCAGGAAAAACCAATTTAATAATCAAAAGCAACCTATTTTACCAAAGCAAGATTAATCCTAAACAACATACATCAGCTTATGAATGCAAGGAAAAAAACATATAAATACACAATGGAGGTGCTAGGCAGCTTGGGTTGGTCCCTAACCCAAGAGATTCAGCCCTCTAGAAAAGATCAGTGCTAGTTCAAAGCTGGATTCATCTTCATTGATAAAAAAAAATAGTTACATCACAAAACTGTCTGCAAAAGGAGCTCCAAAATGAGTTGAGTACAAGACTGCACAAAAGTGCGAAAATAGACTATGAAATGGCTAACCTACTGAGGCCTGAAGCCTTCTTATTTATACAAGTGAGGACTCCCAACATTCATCCTAAACTTAGGGAACTCAATTGCCTAAACTGAAGATAACAACAACTTCTACTAGACTTGTTCGGCTGCCCCTTTGGATCATCATTGTGGGCCTTTGAACTCCGAGCTGCAGGTGGAGAACTCGAGGAAGGGGTCATTAATGCAGGAGACACCCCTCCTATAAGTCCTCAGTTCTGTTTCCTCGAGTTTGGCTACCAATCTGCTCATAAATGTCTGGTCCTTGTCCAAAATTTGTCCAAAAGTCAACAATAAACACTCATTAGACTATGTGGCAAAGTGACTATCCCCATTCACTCAATTGACGTAAATATATTCAAAACATGCACAAAACTATGGAGAATGGTAGATTAAATGGAAATAATAGGCAAAATGAGCACATATAGTTACCCATTTCTAGGGCTCATCATCACCCCCCTGCTAAATGGGTTGCTCATCCTTTGAGCAACTAATCCAGTTCTTCATCTTTGATAGCTTTAACAGCTTCCCTGACATCCCAAGCCTCTGAGGTGATGTCCTCTTCCCTGTCATGAAAACCCACCTTTTTGTCCACTTCCTCCCATTGCTTCTGTTCTTCTTCTTCCTTAACCCCTTCCAATAGTCCTAAGAGTAGCGGAGGACTGAAATTAAGGCCAATCCAGCTGGCTTTCAAGTTTTGGATTGATTGTTTGTATAGGGGCACTCTCACCAAAGCCTCCCTCATTCTGGTTTGGGAGTGATACTCCCTGATCTTTAAGCTATATGAAAATGTATTCCACCTTTTCATGCAAGCATGAAGGCAGTCATCGCTAAATAATCTTTCCATATATTCAAAATGGGCGATAGCTTGTGCTTACCTTTCAACATAATCAGGGAGAAATTGAGGATTGCTTGCAAGGTGTTGATGAACATATGTGAGAGTTGAGGGGTCTTACGGTTCAACCCTTATTAGCAGGGGCTCACTTAGCTCTTTTACCATGATCTGTTGAATTTCCACTGCTCTTTTTTCCTCATGGCTCATCCAAGAAGGCATAGCCATGAGCTGTAGGTCTCCCAATGGAGCATTTAGATCCAAAAAATTCATATCAGGGAGTGCCATATTATGTAAGTAAAATTATGCTAATTTGGCTTTATCCTCGGCCGAACTAGTAGCACATAGATGCATAAACTGACCATAATTTTGGAATGGGATTGTGCTCCTTTGAGCCAATGTTTTAATATGGAACTGGAGCCATTGGTATTTGAGATATAGTGCATAGGATCTAGCTAGTTGCCTACATTGCAAGGCCTCCATTTCCCAGCTAGCCATGCAGGCCATCTGGGCTTCCCTTTCTTGCAAGTGCTGCTTCAACATCAACACTTCAGCTGTTGCCTGAGATTTTCTTTCTTGCTGCTGCTTTATCATTATTTCAACATCAGGCTGTGGCTCTTCCTCTTGCTGTTGTTTCTCTGCTGCTTCCTTATCTGCTAGGGGACCTTCATGTAGCTGTTGTTCTTCAAAAATTTGCGATTTGTATCCCCCTTTAGTTTCCTGTTGCTGTAACTGCCTTTTTAGCAGTTCATTTTCCTCCTATAGCTGGTCTCTTCTAATGCTCTTAGTGTGTCTCACCATGCCCAACTCCCTTCTCAACTCTTTCAATTGTTCTTCCATGTGTCCTATATCTGCAACTCCTTTGGATTTAGCAATTTTCATCCAGGTGTGGGTTCTAACCCTTTCTTGTTCTAATTCAAAGAAAAGGGCACAACGAATTTCTGTGGGATGATCTTCCCACCTTCTAGCAGATTGTAATATGAGCCTAAATTAGGCTGAGGGCTTGGTTCAGGTGTCTCTTTGGCCTTGCCTTCCTCTTGTGACTGTTTTGCTGCCTTCTCTTCTAATTTTTCAGTCTCTTTTAGTTTGGCTAGTGTTTCCTATAGAGAGGTTTGAGCTTCCTATAGAGCTGCTTTGGAGTTCATTAGTATGATTCTTTCCTTCCAGGTGGAAGTTTTGGGACTCCCTCTCTCATAGGTGATAGAGATTTTAGAGGAGGATTCCTCCTTTTCCTCAGTAGGTGCATCCTCAATTATTATAGTTCTTTTGATGGTGGCTGAGGCTTGCCCACCTTAATCCTGGTGCTCCTTCTGGCTTTGAAATACATGGATGTTTCTCTTTTTCTTTTTCCCTTTTGTTTTTCTGGAGTGCTCAATGCAGCTAGCACAACTGCTGCTTCTTTTGCCAATGTTTCAGGGGATGTTTCTTTCTATTGTTCTTCCCCTTCATCTTCTATAGTCTTTTCTGTGTCTGCTATTTTTGCTTGTGTCTCTGCTATCTTGGTAATGTCTTCTCTTTTCCTTGCTAGGTCCCTGCCTCTTCTGTGGCAGTCTTTTTCTGGGCTTTCTTGGGCTTTTTCTTCTCAATTTTTGTTCTTTTCCTCTTCTCTGTCTTTGAGGCTATTTTCTTTTCTGCCTTATGTATTACAATGGATTTTTCAAGTTTCTCCTCTTCTTTCTGCTCCTCCTCTGTTTCCTGTTCTTCCTCTGTTTGAATATTTTGTGTCTCCTCATGCATTTCTTTCTCAATTTCCTCTTTCTCTTCCTCCCCCTCACTGCCAGATGGGTTGATGTTTTCACTCAAAGTTTTTATGTCATCTTCTCTGGACATATTCCCGAAAATTTCTCAAGCTCTGGGGATGGTATATGTGTGTAGGGAATCTTCCACTAATAATTTAATGAGACCATGGTGGGCCAGCTGGTCTGGGACCCCTGCATTCAGCATGGTGCCACATTCTATCAAAGACTGGAGGAGGAAATATGGGAGACTGAGTTTTATAACTAGAGGTAGGTCCATCCCATACCTCAATTCATGCAACAACCTGAAGTGATAACCATAAATTATTCCGAACCTTCCTTCACAAGTGATATATTTCATTATTTGGTAGCTGACTTCACTCCATGGAGGAGGTAAGCTTGTCCTTCTGACCCCATTTTTATCCTCTACAGGATGCTCCCTAGGTTGAAAAAATGTCTTCTTGGCAACCTGTCCCAATGTTTTTTCCTCCTTGCTCCAAGGGAGCCCAAGTGGAAGACCTGTGATTCGACTGATAAAACTAGGTGTAAGCTCTAGGGTCAGACCCCTGAAACTGACTGTAGCATGTGTTTTTGAATGGGGTCTTAAGGACATAAAAACATTCTTCAGTCACCTCATCATCATATCCATGAATTCTTTCAAAGAAAATCATCCAATTTTCCCTGGTGAAGAGGGCCACCACCTCAGGGTGCTCATGCAATTGGTTGGAGTTCAACGACTCCTTTCTCATAAAACCTCCTGGCATGGTGTTTAGTGGTTTCTGAAGTGCTTAGATGAGGAAAAAACAACAATTTCCAAAATCAGAAACAGAGGGACAACTGAGTTTTGTGTTTTTTTCTCTGAACTGTAGGAGGAATTTCCTGTGTGCTCCTTCTTCACAACACCAATTTGCAATTCTCCCTTTCTCCAAACTGTTCTCAACCTGAATTTGCTTCTTGGTTCTTGGAAGAAATCAATACGTTGACAGAACAGGGACTATATAAAACTGTGGTTTTTCACAGAGTAAACAGACTTGCAATTTTCGTTTCCTCCCCAGGTTTAATTTCTATCCCCTTTTTCAGCAGAATGTGAGGAAGAGAAAGGCAAATTTTGAACACAGAGAAGGGAACAGAGAGAATGTGATGAACTTTGGAAAAGACACAACAGACTTTTGAATTTCTCTTTCCTCGTTTTTCTTCACCCACTACTCTAGTTTTAAGCTACCACCTTATCTAAACATATCGTATGCAGAGCAGGTTTTCGAGCCTACCTCATTCCTAGATCGAATTTGACAAGCATTTCGACTTTTTCGGCTGCAGGGCTGCTCTTTTTTTTCCTTGTAGAAATCTACCTATAGAAGGTGTTCTTGCTCCTGTACAATGCAGTAGTGCTCCTATAGATCCCGATAGGCGGGAGGGTTTTGAAAAACTGGTAGAAACTACTGGTTTGCTGCTCTGAAGGTGGTAGACGAGCACTGTAGTCAAGAGCTTCGTAGCATGAGAATGAACCAAAGGGTGGTGGAGGCTTAGACTGCACTGTACTTAACTGTTGGCGTAATCCGCAGTGAGGAGATGAGGTGGCTGGATGGGTACGTTATCCCCATTCGAACCGTTGGTCCTACATCAGTGTAATTATGGTTCTTCATGCTGCCTGACCGCCATCACCTCCCTTACTCCCGTTATACGCCGCCACCACTATTGGTTTCAAATGTTTTCTTCCCGAGTTGACATGCCACACGTGCTGACTGCGTATCTGATTGGAAATTTGAATTGGACGTGGCTCAATTGAATTCCACAAGGGTGTGTGAATTGAACGAGGGTGGCCAGTTAGCTGGCCATCGAGTCCGCTTAATCGTGACCATTCCCATAGTTCATGCAGTTTTAAAATAGTATTCATGCAATCGGGGAATAGGTTTAGCCACTTACCTGCTTAGTCGCTGTTGTGCTATGCATAATTCAAACTCTGGCACCTCATTTCCTTGTTGCTGTTGCTGTTGGTGATTTGCATGCTCGACCTTCATCTTATGTTGATGATTCCTTGATCAAGATCTGCTCCTTACATGCTTCATACAGCCTGCTGCGTTGATCCTGTCTCTGGAGTTTTTTTTTCAAAGGGATCAGCTGCTACAGGAATCCTATATGATTTCCTGTAGCTGCTTCTCCTTCTAAAATTCAGGCTGATGCTTGAGCAGGCTTAAAAGGACAACTGACAAAGGTTCTGAATGGAAGACATAGCAGCTGGAAGGTATCAGGTAAGAATAAGCAAGAAGAATGCTGCTACTTTATTTGTCATCTTCTTTTGTGTTTTCAAAGTGGAAAAAAATAGAATTTCTATATTTTGTCCCTGCAGGGAAAGGAAAAACGAGTGGAAATGTGGGTGTGCAGAGATGACATGGAGAGTTAGGTGGATGGATGGTGGTAGGGAGGTTAACAGGCCTTCTAGACGAATTTTCAACCCTCGGGTTCTTTTCTAAAATTGATTTTGGCCTTTCTGTAATTTCTACAAGATCCTCCTGTAGAACACACAGAGTTTCCTGTAGGATGCGAAATTTTTAGAAAAACTGAGACTGAGGCCTGGAAAAGGATAACAGTGATGGAGGGATGGACTATGAAGGGTGCATGCAACCTGGTCCTATCTTTCTCTCTTGTGTGACCCTCCTACAACCTGCAATTCATGCAAAAGAAGTTAGGTTTTTTCTTTTTTCTTTGTTTTTTTTTGTTGAGACAACTGGGGCACCTCCAGGAGGTTTTGACCCTCACTGCCTTCCCTGGGTGCCTCCAAGAGGTTTTTGCCTAGGGATCTTTTATTCATCTTTCTGTTTTTTTCTCCGTTTCCTGTTTTTTTTTTGGTTCAGGGTGTGGGTGGAGTGGAGACAGGAACCTGCTCCACTACCAACACTGTTTTTCCCAAATTCTCAATGAACTCCTGCTTGGAAAGGGGCTTCCTGTAGCTCTTCAATTTATGCCCATTAACGAGAATAGGGATGGCTTCTTCATCTATGGTCTGGATAAGGACTAAACCATTTTCATTGCATTTTTCTATTGTATAGGGTCCCAGCCATCTTGTCCTCAGTTTGCCCTTGAAATCCTTATATCTTGAATCATACAACAACGCCCAATATCCTTGCTGGAATTGTTTTTATTTGAGGTGTCTATCATGCCATTTTTTTCTCTGAAGTTGGACTACCTCTGAGTGGAGTAGGGCCTGCATTCTTTGTTCATCCAATCCATTTAGATGAAGCAATCTTTCCTTTTGTGCATGGCTGAGATCTAGGTCCAGCTGAGCTACCATCCTTAATGTGTTT
>APFE031083900.1:69818-89915 GCA_000404065.3 Pinus taeda
TTATTCCTCTGTAGGGTGTGATTTTCGGGAATGGAAAAATGGCAGGGACAAAAATGCGAGGTGGAAGATCATGGAATCTTCCAGAAGCTTCCCCTCTAACACTTGCCTCTCTATTTTTGACCAGGGATGGGTAAGAGATCATCATTCTCCAAGTGGAAGCAGGAACTATCAGAGAGAAGACACTAATCAAGATCCTAGAAGATGACTCACCTCTCTGTAATCATGTATATATGGATCCCTCATCACAGAGATCCAAAGGCTGGAATTTTGTATCTTATAGAGAAATGTTGTTGGTTTTCTGGTGTACATTCATAGTGTTGGGTGATCTAAGCTTTGCTTAAGGTGAAGAAGGGCTTCCTAGCTAGAGGATGATGTTGGGTCAGAGCACATGGTTGTAATCCTCTTTCTACTTTTCATCATAATAAAGCTATTCTTGTTTCCTTCCATATTCTTGTGTACTTGTTTATATATGCATTTATATGGTTAATACACATTTGATCCTGTATTATTTATGAATTTAGATCCTTGTTTCACCGATAGTAGCATGTTGCTGTGATTCGATAGGTTCTTTTGAAGCTGGGCAGATAGAAAAAGCAGCGAAGCTCTATCAAGAAGGAGAGGAAATTAAGCGCAAGACTCAGGTTGGTCTTCTTGGTTCTCCTCTTGTCTATTTTCATAAAAGGAAACAATGTAGACTTTGATTGTTTGTTTCTAAGATAGCCACCCATCTTAGTGGGAACATCAGCATCCGAGTGGACCCTATTCCTGGATAACATAATGACGACTCCACTGGGGAGCGACTAGATTACTTGTTAGCCTATCTATCCTTGTTTCTTTTATTAATTTACAGATGGAGCTTGAAGTCAAGCCAGCTAGCCTTTGCACTGCATTTGTCATAGAAATGCAAAGTAGATCAATGATGCTTCATTCTATCTCTGTCTTTTGTTTATGAATTAAACAATAGATCTAAAGCAATCTAATTTCCCTAAGTGGTGGCTCTAGTAACCTCTTAGATCACCCCAGTGTTTTACATACACTGATCTTTAGTTGTTCGACCTCAACACCTGAACTAGATTGCAAACTGTGAGTGAAATCCTATTTGAAGTCTCGTACTACTACCATCACACCCTGCCTTCAAGGCAGTCTGTATGCATCACACTTCCCGAGTGGAGTAGGTGCGCTGCATACTCATTTCACTGTGTAACATGTGCGATGGTCAGGGAGGGTTAACTTTATCCTCAGACTATGGATTTTTCTCACTGTTTTCAGTCCTTAGTGCAAAGAAATATAAATGCTTTTATGTATTGTGTGTCATTTTTAGTTCTCTTTTGCAAAAAAGTAGCATAATCGAACTGTTGTCCCTAGATCTGAAAGTGTCGTAGCTGTCATTTTTAGTTTTAGGAAGAAATCCCATTGTTCTTGATAGTCGTTTATACAGTTACTATTGCATAAGATTTGAATTAGTAGTTTTAAAGTGTCGAAAAGCAATTTCCCTTTCAAAATCGCAAAGTGTCTCTCTTGCTTTCACTTTATTTTGAAAAAGAATTTTGTTGAGTATTGTCGCTTTAAACGTAATTCAGATTTGCACATAGATTTCTTAACATCATTCACACATTAAGAAGGCTGAAAACAAATACATGCATGTGCATTCGCATTTTGATTTCTTGGCTTGATTTCGGGTTGTGCATTTAGCGTGTGCTCTGTGCTCTGTGAAGAAAATATTCTTGACTTTCTTCCCTTTAGTAGCTAGGATTTTCATTGTTGAAAGAAGATGAAACGTCTATTTATCATCTTAGACTGCATTTTAGGAATTATATTTACATCACGTGGTGAACCTAAAAGGCAAATTGCTAAGCAAGATCAACTTAAAATAAATTCAATGAATCTAACAATGCTTTGGAACTTAACGCACAACATCTAGAGGTTTAGGGTAGAGACATATTCCAGCATCGTAAAACCTGGTAACTGTTGCTTTCAGTGTTGGTTGGGTGATTCCTCCACTCTGAGACGAAAAGTGCCAGTACGGACTTGTGCTCCCACGTACTGTCGAGCATATATTGGGAGACCACAATAGGCTGCATCCTTTATCCTTAGGAAGTCATGTCTGTTGCCCTATCGATCGCAATGCACTGAACACAACATTTGGGAAGATTGACTGTCGTACCATAAAAAGAATTCTGCAGTTTTGCAGCTGGTTTGGTAATCCTTTCTGCCTAGATCTCCAGAGAAGTCCATTTTGCTCCTTTTCAGACTCCTTAAAGGAAAAGGTTCTCTGAGCACTTGTCACTTCAAGCTCAATAAAAATCAAAGGTGACTATAGTCATCTTTTGTTTTTTCTCGACTCTTTAAAATTGAAAAAAGAAGTTGTGTCAAAGCATATAAAAAAATTATTTTAATTGGAATAACATCACAAATTCCCCCGTTGATCTTCAACTTGAGAAAATGAAGTCCACCAACCAAGGATTTCCCCTTGGAGTAAATCCTAGTACCTTCTCCTCTTGGGGAGATGTTGGTGCACCCCATATGGCCACTTTGTCACTTCCAGGATTGAGAATTGGTTTTCCAATCTGGCTCTTCTCTACCTCTGTCGTTCAGAATCCTGTAATTCCTGAACAGTCTAATCAACAACTAAATGACACTAGAGTTGCCTCCCAACCTTCTACTTCATCTGATTCTCCCTCTCCTCCTTCCTCTTCACTTGATAAAGCCGATAAAGCTAAAATTCAAGTAACTGAGATGAAGAAGAAGCAGAAAGAGAAAAAGGAACCAAAATCAAAAGGGGGAAACCAAGCATCGTCTAGCGAAAATTCTCACACCGCACAGTCAAAACCTAAATCTCCTTGTGTCATTTGCAATGGAGACCACTATCACCGAGATTTTCCCTGCATCCCTCGGATCTTAAGGGACTGGTCTCCTCATTTGCACAATCTGGTAGCATCAACCTCTGGCGATCATGTTGAATGCTCAACATCAACCAGTGAAAGTGAAGCACATGGACAATGAAGGAATCCCAGATTTCCCTGTAAGTTGTGTGAAGGCAGTCATGCCGTCTACCATTGTCCCTTCCTTGATGAGGCTAAAAGAGTTTTGGATGATCGTTCGGTTTCACCACTACGACTTCCTCCTGGATATAAAAAACTCTTTCCAAGTCCTCCACCGGTTGAAAATCCGGATGGCTCATCATTGTGGTTAGCTGAAGCATATATCATTGAAAATGAACCCTCTTAATCCATACCAGACAAAAGTCAAAGGGTCGATACGGAAGTTGACCTGGTCTTGCCTTCACAGTGTTCATATTCGAATGATACCATCATGAAGATAAAGAGAACGACACCTTTCAAATTCTTTTCATCAACATAGACTACGATGAGCTTGGGGGCATCCCTCCCGTTCCTCAAATTCATACCCGGCCGTCTATTCGGTCCCACCACCAAGCAACCTAGTCATTTCCTTCGACTGCAATCTACTGGGCAGACCCTATTTACCAGCCAGTGTACCATTCAGAATCATTGTACAAGCTTACAGAATGGTCATGGTTGGTACCATCATTTATGAAGGGGCTTCTATGAGTATCCTTTCCTCAACTGCTTGGAAAGCGCTTGGTTCGCCATCGATTTTGCCTGAAATGGGAAATCTGATAGGCTTCGACAAGGGAACCAGTCGACCTTTAGGGATCCTTCCAAATGTGCCCATTACTTTGAGAAGGAAAACTGTGCACATGAACGTTATGGTAGTTCAAGGACCTTTAGATTATAATCTACTCCTTGGACGCGACTATATTTATTGCATGGGAGCCATCGTCTCCTCACTCTTTAGAGTAATGTGTTTTCCACACGAAGGCAAAATGGTCAAGCTCATGGACCAAATGTCATTCCCCGGTTCACACATTGCAAATAGTCAAATGCCATCCCTAAATGGCATTTTCATGCAAGAAATGTCTCATCAGTATCCAGTCCGTCCACCTGATGAGCGCGAGTGATTCAGGAAGATGTGACTGAAACCCAGGGGGCATGCACCTTGGTCTGTTTCGGCAGGAAAACCTTAGGTATAAAGTGGATTTCTGTGAGAGATATATGACTAGTCTGGCGAACCTATCCTCACAGGAAAGTGGGAACAGGCTGGAATAAGATACCTTCGTTAAAGTTATGTGAGTGGAATGCGTCTGCGATGTTCACCTTTGTCTGTTTCGATAGACATCGCCGAGGAAGCATTTTATCTGCTACGCGGATATAAATTTCTTGGTAACCTCGAAATTTTTCGCTATACCTGGGGGCATGCAAACCTTTACGCATGCAAGTGAAGAGCAGCTATTTATTTTTTAAATTTGTAGGACCTATAACCCTTTAAACCCATAAGGCTAGTCGTTTCCTAACTTGCATAAAGAAAGGATCCCTGGCAAAGGTTGAGAGATGTAAGCCACTTTAAAATAGCATCTCGAATGAGACATTCTTATCATACGACTGGTGAGCAATGTTTTCATAGAGTTCAAGCTCATTAAAAAATAAACCCTCCACAAGCAGTTTTAGCGCATAGTTCAAGCTCGTTAAAAACTAAACGTAAGTCATGAGCAAATGTTTCCCCCAACGTTTAAGCTCATTAAAAAATGAATCGGTAAGTAACCATTGTGAATGCCTTACCACCAGCTTTTGAGCCTTGATCGTGTTCTCACCATCACCTCCACTCTGTTTTTAGCCAATCATTCACCCCCATATGATTGTTTACCCCTTCGAGGAACATCTGCGAAGAGTGATTCTGTTAGCCATCCTTGTGACACTACCGTGATAGGAAAATTCCAAATCTTACCTGGAATCAGCCGCTACCCGAAACCATCACTTGTTCCTTGAAAATGAGTCTTCTTTAAGCTCTTTTCACCTGACTCATAAAAAATGAAAAGATTGCCGAGCAATTGGCCTCTCCAGCTCGTTAAAGGCATCGGAAGTGGTATCCCTCTAGATTTTAATCTTTTTGGACCTAAGGGATTATTACACAAAAATATTGAGTGCTTGTCATGTTCGGCTCGTTAAAACTATCAAAATTTCATCCCTTTTCTATTATTTTACGCTTTTTCAGACTTAAGGGATTATATAAAAAAAAAGAATCTTTGGAGTCTCCTTTCTGTTTCTTTCAGACTCTCTAAAATTGAAAGAGACTGAATTATCTTTGTCGTTAAACTCGTTAAAACCTAATAGCGACAAACTCATCCAAATGGACGAGAACGAGTTCCATTTTCGCTAGGCTCGCTAAAATATAGCGACAGGTTCACCCGAAGGGAAGATTATAGAACAAGCATATGTTATCCTCCTCAAGCTTGACAAAAAATAAAGAGGTACTAGTCAGCAATGACTAGGGAAAATTGGGAAGAAAAACTTGAAGAAACTTTATTGGTATTAAGTCGCTCTTGAACATCACACTTTCCTTCCGCATCCATGCCGGGTTGGGTTGTTTCGTTCACTGGTCTTCACCATTGGTCTGTCACACCATCCATATTTGGGGTTAACGCTACCAATCCATCATCAGTGTCATCGATATGTTCAAGAGAAGTCATTCAAACAATTCACCTGTGTCTCACCCACTGCAATAAATTCATGCTTCATTCCTTCATGACTGCCATCCTGAACCCTGTATCATCAATTTGTTTTCACCTCCAAAATCATTTGCTTCATTCCATGTCGTTGATGTGGGATTCATTAAGGCCCTCCTGCGATGGGTCACTTCTTGTCAACATCAACTCATTATCCAAGAAGTTGACTTAGGAACAACCCTTTCACTACTTTGAAGCTTGCATGGCTCAACGAAAAGTTTCTCACTTTCGGTGACAGGTTTACATCAATGGCCTTCGATGGAGAGATTTTATGTGGTGTTCGACGCCAAGTCCTTTTTCAAACCACGTGAATTATATTGTAGTACCTTGAGGGTCATTGTCATTATTGGTGATTCCTCTCGTGCCTGTTAGTAGATTACATCATTGGCTGGTAATTAGGAAATGTCTTTCCGTGTTCAACTCCAGAACATTTTTTCACATGGATCGACTTGTACTCCGAGTGAAGATTGAAGGAGTTTTGAAGACCCCATATCTAGTTTCATCCATCTGGGCTGTGATATATTCAGGATTATAAAGACATCAAATGTACATCATTGCTGAACAGATAATCATCCAAATCAAAGGATGATGTGTCCATATCATCAGTCTGTCACACAGAGGATTGTATGTCCTATGTACATGAAAATGAATTTATAAAGTTGAGCATGGGAATGCCCGCCTCAGCTAGATCATGAAAAAATGTTGTCAGAATAATGTATTGTATTGTATCTTATTGCAGGTCACCTCCCAGCTCGGAAAAACTTCAGATCCTCATAGTAAAGAATTTCACCCGACATTAGAAAGATTAATGGCCTCATGCTTTAGGGGGCAACTGTTATAGACATTTTTGGGCACTTCAACCCCAATCATAAATGTCGATAAACTGAGGGCTCCTAAGTCCCTAAAAGTGTTGCTTCACTACCTAAAGGAACAAGGTCAGCTGATTACATCATCTCCCAGAAGTTCTCCACTGAAAACTACTCATAAATGTTCAAAACTGGACCATACTAAAAGCTCAATGTAGAGGGTGTGATGCATATCACCTTCCTAGTGTACAAGGTGTGATGCATACTGATTTGTTCCTCTATAGGGTGCGATGGTCAGGAATGGACAAAAAATGCGAGGTGGAAGATCATGGAATCTTCCAAAAGCTTCCCCTTTGACACTTTCCTCTCTATTTTCGACCAGGGATGAGTAAGAGATCATCATTCTCCAATTGGAAGCAGGAACTATCAAAGAGAAGACACTAATGAAGATCCCAGAAGATTACTCACCTCTCTGTAATAATCTATATATGGATCCCTTATCACAGAGATCGAGAGGCTGGAATTTTGTATCTTATAGAGAAGTGTTGTTGGTTTTCTGGTGTACATTCATAGTGTTGGGTGATCTAAGCTTTGCTTGAGGTGAAGAAGGGCTTCTTAGCTGGAGGATGATGTTGGGTTAGAGCACATGGTTGTAATCCTCTTGCTACTTTTCATCTTAATAAATCTATTCTTGTTTCCTTCCATATTCTTGTGTACTTGTTTATGTATGCATGTATATGGTTAATACACATATGATCCTGTATTATTTATGAATTTAGATCCTCATTTCTTGGATAGTAGTATGTTGCTATGATTCCATAGGTTCTTTTGAAGCTGGGTAGACAAAGAAGAAGCGGCGAAGCTCTATCAAGAAGGAGAGGAAATCAAGTGCAAGATTCAAGTTGGTCTTCTTGGTTCTCCTCTCGTCTATTTTCATAAAAGGAAACAACAGTAGACTTTGATTGTTTGTTTCTATGATAGCCACCCATCTTAGTGGGAATAGTAGCATCCGAGTGGACACTATTCTCGGATAACACTATCAAGTAAATTACATACAAGACATAGGAAAACATCATTTATTACATTAATAATGAAATAAGAGCAAGCTTACAACCGGAGTCTTGATGTCCCAAGATTTCTCAGAGGGATCCAACAAGCATCTTCTTCAAGCTTCACTCTTTGAAGATGGATCTCCCAACATACAAAGTATCTCTCTCTTACTCACAAGTTTTACATCAAACCAAGGGAACTTCACAACCTTCCACAAGCTATCAACACTCTCACACTTGTCACACACACACCAACTATCTATCAAACTCAAAGCACTAACAACATTGCTCAATCCAAGAATTTGCCAACTAGCTGACCATAGCAAAGGTGAGTGTTTAAATAGGAGAAGGAGTCTCCATGAAAGGTGGAAGAGAGATCTTATCCCCAAGGAAGGTAGCACAATTGACGGAACTGCCATACCAGGGAAGTAAGGGCGACATAAACTATGCCAACAAACAGGTTTGGAGTCATCCAGAAGGCCGACTATTGGAACAAATTCGCCCAATCTAGATCATCGCGAGTACATAACTGAGTCTTAGTGCTGACATCGCTAGTGAGTAGTGTAGCCAGTCAGATCATCGCTAAAGATCATAAGTAACCTCGCGCTGGAGCATGAAATTGGACCATCGTGGGAATCAGATGTACTTCCATGCTGACAACATGGCTAGACTGTTTATGAGCGCCCTTCAGTGCGTATATTAAGTTCATAGTCGTGATGAGGCATATAACTTATGAAAAGTGGGTCAATTGGCAGCATAAGAGAGCATTTGTTCAACATGAGCATGTTTGACTTGGACACATGACACAGTAGAAGGACTGAGAGTGAAGGAAGTGAAAAATTACTGTGCAATAGTGAATCAATAAATTAAAGAATAAAAACTAAGAGAGAAAAGGGAGAAAAAGGAAAAGCAAATCAGAGAATGAGGGGTAATCTGAGGGGGAAATGACACCATAAGGGTTGGGGGCAGGCGGGGGAAAAATGGGGGTTGGGGGAGGTGCTAGGAGGAAAGGGCAAGGATCCAACAACTGCTAATTTTCCAGCCTTTTTTCAATTTATATGGATTCCCTAAATTTCCGGTGGTGAAAAGGTGCAATCTTGGCAATAACACGGGCCTCCTCAATACATATGTGATGCTTAGTCTTTTCTGCGTGTTCAACTAGGGTAGAAGACCGAGTCCTCCTATGTTTAATGTTGGCTGAGTGCTCCTGAATCCTCTGATTAATAGAGTGACCAATCTCACCAACATAGGGGGTTCCACAGGAACAAGGAATAAAACAGATGCCTTTCATGTCCTTGGGGTTAAAAGGATCTTTTACCGATCTAAGAGAGCTATGGATGGTGTTAAGAGGTCTAAAGGTTGAGGGAATATTATGCTTCCTAAGAATTCTAGCAATCTTATTAGTGGTCCCCTAGATGAAAGGGAGATGAATCCTTGAGACTCAATCTTTAGGGTCTTTCTTGGTCAAGGAATTCTTGCTAGCTTTAAGGAAAGCATTCTGACCTTGCCGCCTACTATAACCATTATTAATAAAAATGTTAATGAGACGGGCCTTCTCTTTATCAAGGCTCTTTTCGTCAGAAATTCTTAGTGCACGAGTAGCTAGTGTGTTGAGAACACCTAACTTTTGAGCAGGGAAATGATGGGAGCTGGCATGAAGATACTACTCCATATGAGTCTTCTTCCAGAACACTTGGTGGGAGAAAGAACCATCGTCATTCTTCGAAATGAGAACATCAAGGAAAGGTAGGCACCCATCAACTTCCTTCTCCATAATGAACTTTATGGAGGAGGACTAATTGTTGAGATGCTCGAAGAAAAGATCCAACTCTTCTTGGCCATGAGACCAGATGACATCAGTGTCATCCACAACTCGGTCAATGTTGGTCAACGCAAAAAATAGAAACCGTAGTTCACATGTGTCGAGAGAGAGAAGACTGCCCTAGATAGTGTGCCCAATCACAAGAGGAGAGAGATATGTGTGATGAGATGATGGTGAAAATGACTTGAGGTCTCCTTATTTTTATATGCAACATTGAGGATGAATTGGGGACTTGTGTGCCTGTTTTGCTTGTTGGTCGACCTTGACAATTTGTCCATAATATAAATAAATTCATATATTAATTTGTACATGTCAAAATCAGATGATATTTAGATCAATCCTATACCTCTCCAAGAGAGGAATCTAATAAAAATATTAGTTGTCATAAATAAGATGACCCATGTGGAGTTTGGCCCTAGTTGCCAATTTTAACAATTGATCACCTACATAGATTGTGGTTTCATATTGATCAATTATGATGCATGACTGAGTTAATTAGTCCATTTATCTCTTATGCTATATACTGGATGCTTTGATCTCGTGTCTATTTCTTGCTATGCATATCTCCTTCAGGACATCATGGAGAAACTATGGGGAGTGATGGGAAGATATCTAAAGAACCTAGGAGGAGCAGATGGTTGAAATATTTAAAGGCGACTTCATTAATCATTTTGATTAAATAGTAAGTGGCCTCTATCATAGTATTTGTTTCATTCAATCATAGTCTAGAGAAGGTTAGTAGTTCCTAGTAGTCTATTACTAGATTTCTCCGAGGTCTATGTAGATCGCTCTTGTCCCCAAAAGGGACAAGTCCACATAATACACATACACAACAACCAAAAGAGCTATAGTAACAAAAACTCAATTCAAACTTAAATACTATGATATCTTCCATTAGAATCAACATTACACATCAAAAACATACATTTGAGACCAAACTCTCACTAATCCCTTATATTCATACTCATCAACAACAGAGAAATAGATATATTACTCATGTATGACAAAAAAACTTGGAAAACTCAACTCGTTCTGAGTCAATAATTCTGACTAAGTCATAGAGTTTAGACCCATGCAATGATTTACACAAATCATAACCAATCATTGTATTCCTTGACAAACATAGAATGTATAGAATCACACAAAGTATAAAAAACCAAAGAAAACACTAGAATTAGAATTGATAACAAACTTCAGAACACTTGATTAACAACAATCATCCTTTTTATCATGGAGGCTACTTAGACTAGGAATTGGGAATCTTTTTCTAGCTCACCCAACTATGCCATTTTCACAAGTTCCCTCCTCAACTTCCTCTGCTCCATTCTAGGCCAAATATGGTGCCTCATCCCATGTCTAGCTATCGTGAAGTGTTGGAAGATACTCTATCAGTTGTAGTTATACAAAATTGTTATTAACCATTCTTCTTCCATGGAGCATCTAGCTCTCCATTGAGCCTCCGCGTGGTAAGTCAAGCAAAGAGCCATTCGTCAAGCCTCTGCATGGTAAGTCAAGCAAAGACCCATCCGTCAAGCCTCCGTGTGGTAAGTCAAGAAAAGACTCATCCATCAAGCCTTCGTGTGGTAAGTTGAGCAAAGACTTGTCGAACCTCTATGAGTCATATGCTTGTGGTATCTCCTATTTCTTTCTCTTGGGAAAATTTTCAAAAAACTTTCCCTAGGCCCCCTTCCTCGTCAAAATGTCTCCTCTGCCTCTTCTGCTCACCAGCGCTAATCAAGTAAATGGATCAAATAAATCACTTGGTTTGTAGAACAAGGAAAAACTCAAGGAGATTGTTATGCATCCTCACCAACATATGTGAATTTTGTCTGCCTCACTTCAAGAGAGCTCATTACATATTGGTGCTATATAAGATGGCCTTAAGGGTAGATTTAATTGCGTGATATATGAACATATTTAATATGTGTTGTCTATGGAATGTTTTTCTTTCTTATGCTTCTTTATATGGGCATTTTGAGCTATGTTTTGTTGTGCTTAAATGTTGTAATGGTATTTTTAGACTCCACATCTCTTTTGGGATACTACACTAACTTTCTAATATACCAAATCACACTGTTCTTCACCACTTAGCAAGCATTTTGTCAAGTTAATGTGTTAACTTTCGCGGTCCCATTTTTATTATTATTTTGAATTATAACTTCAAATGACTTGAATATAATAAATAACATGTAAAATACCTTTTTGAATAAGCCAAAGTCCTCTTTCTTACCTTCGAAATAAAATTTGTCATATGACTTTTATTACATGTTAATTATATGATTTTTACCTTATGGTTTTTAACATGGAACAAAACTACATAAACAATTGATGAGTTTTAATTATGCATCATGATCATTTCTAGAGATATCCCAATTTGATCTTTCTAATAATATCCCAATTTAATCTTTCTAATAACTTATCTTGATTATCCCAATTTGATCTTTCTAATAAGCCTAATGGGTTATTTGCAATGGGTTTGATGGTTTGGGTATGTATTTTCTTTAAAATTATGTAATGCACTTTTTCCTTACATGGGGACATATCCCCATATTCAAAAGAGGTTTGATGGGCCATCATTTAAGGAGGCTCCATAGCTTGAAATTTTGAAGATTCATTTCTTTCTTTTGAACAACCTGCACCACCTATTGTGCTAGTATTTCAAAAATGCTTGATTGTAATTTTTGAAGAGGGCCAAGCGTCTGTCGAGGCCATGTTTCAAAAGTGTTTGATGACATCTCTTTTGAAAAAGTTTAATGTCTTATTAGGTTGATCTTTCCAAAGTTATCTGTGACATTTTTCGGAAAACCTAATGAGCTATTAAACTAATCTTTCAAGAACCAGCAAACAAGTTTCAAAGAGGCCCAATGGCCCATCAAGATGCTCTTTCGAAAGTGCTCTGTGGCATCTTTAAGAGCCCTAAAGGTCACTCAGACGGATGTTTCAAATTGGTTGAAGATGCCTTTGGAAAGGGCTCGACTGCTTTGATTCACCACCTCGATAGATCGTTCGAAAAGGGTTGATGACTTGTGTGTGTCTCCGCCAAAGAATTGGACGGGGTGACCTTTGGATTGGGCTTGATGTGTTGTTCGAATAAAGGTATAGGGCCCGATGTGCATATATTATGTTCAAAGTGGCCAAGGAGAGTTCAACATCTGATCTTTAGGAATATAGTTTGGTGGAGTCTTGAAATGGCATTCTACGTAACCACACGAGGCAGAATGCTTGCTATAAGTAGAAGTGATTAATTTCAATAAAGAAGAACCAAAAAGGAATACCTTGTTATAAAAAAAGTGATTAATTTTAATAAAGAGGAACAAAAAAGAATACCTCGCTGTGGGGCTAAAGAGAAGATGACCCACGTAGCACATCTCCAAAGTAAACAATACTGAAATTGATTTCCTTATGTTTGTAACTTTAAAGATTCTCCTTGCATTGTCAAAAGTGGCACGGTCAATTTTGCACGTGAGATGGATATGTTTATAGGCATCTTGGAGAGAATGCCAAATCTGTGGGGATCAAATTTGTGGGCATATGGAGAGCACTAGAGGTTTCCCATTAATGAACCCCACCAGTAGATGATAGTGCTGTCATTAGCTTTGAATGTAGACTAGAGGTCCATACGACCTTTCTTAGAATTCCATGAAATTCTCCACTCAATTAGTGCCCATTCATACATTGGCCAGGACTGAAATTGGGTGATTTTCGTTCTAGAATTTAGCCAAAACAACAAAATTCAACAGGAGTAGAACATATTGCGGGTCTAAGTTGGCCTCCATTACGAGGAAATTCTTAAGAAGTGTGCTGTCTGTCTGTGTCTGACACATATGCATCCCAACCAAAATGAGACAACACAAAAAGACAATGAGGGGTTGCTGTGCACATGAAGTTCAGGCCGATGCCAAAACCGGATATTTGGCTTCGATCATGATAACAAGACATGGATTTTTCAGCCCCACTTTCACGTCGCTCTCCAGTCATTATCCCATTCCTCACCTTGAATATGTGCTTTTTCGTCCCCCCCTCCCCCACAGCTTCAGTGACCTGAAAGTCTCAGTGCTGCTTTGTTTTGTGTTGGAAATGTCCGACAATGACGGCGAATTTTGTTGTGTGGCACCGACTCAGGTCCTCCCTCTTTGTCTAAGGACTTCCCCGCCGGTTACATCACAAAATCTCCACCAGCTTAATGTAACATAAAGCTCAGACCGCGAAAGATGATTATTTAACTCTGCCCAGCTACATAATAATAATACCAATAATTTTGGTCTATGGTTTTTTTGTTGCTTTTGGAGAGGCATTTTACAACTTAATATGGGAATGTAATATTTTAGTCTGTATATAATAATAAAATTAAATAGTAAAAATTAATGTCATTTGAATTTTAATGGATTATATATTTAGTTCAAAAAATTATATCTCATGTAAAATTTTAATTAGCTCAACCCAATGTATTCTTAAGTCAAAATGAAGAAGTCATTCAACACAAAAAATATAAAATCTTGCTTCAAAATCTCTTAATATTTCTCTTAATTAAATATTTGTAAACTAAATCTTTAAATGAAAACCATATTCTATGAATATATATTTCTAAGTCAAAATTATAATATTTGAAAATATTAATTTGATGTAGTTTTATCATGCAATGTAAAATATCACATTTCTTCAAGTTTTACATTCCAAAAAAGAATTAGCACTCAGAGAGATTTGATCCTTTTAAAGATATAATAGATTCAGCTTTAGATAGATTTGGTTATTTAAAATAAGAAAAAAAATTATTGCCCAAAAATTATAATTTTTTGCTCAATCCAATAGTATTTCTTAAATCAAAATGAAGAAGTAATTCAGACGGCCAAAGATGAAGATTTAACTCTGCCCAGCTACATAATAATAATACCAATAATTTTGGTATATGGCTTTTTTTTTGGGTTGCTTTTAGAGAAGCATTTTACAATTTATTCAATAATTTGGTCTATGTTTTTTTTTTGTTGCTTTTAGAGAAGCATTTTACAATTTAATATGGGAATAAATGGGAATGTGTAAGTATGTTAGTGGGTATAATAAATAATAATTAAAATAGAAAAATTAATGAATGTCAATTTGAAGTTTGAAATGGAATTATAAATTTAATCAACAAAATTATATCACATAAAATTAAATTAGTAAGGATTAAAACATATTATTTTGCTCAATCTAATAAAGATTTCTTAATCAAAATGAAGAAGTAATTCAACATAAAAAATACAAAATTTTGTTCCAAAATCTCTTAATATTTCTCTTAATTAAATATTTGTAAACTAAATCTATAAAAGAAAACCATATCCTATGAATATATATTTCTAAGTCAAAATTATAATATTTGAAAATATTAATTTGATGTAGTTTTATCATGCAATGTAAAATATCACATTTCTTCAAGTTTTACATTCCAAAAAAGATAGAGAGATTTAATCTTTTAAGGATATAATAAATTCAGCTTTAAATAAATTTAGTTATTTAAAATAAGAATAAAAATTATTGCCCAAAAACTATAATTTTTTTTGTTATTTAACACATATATATATATTTAAAAATACATTCAAACATTCTTAAAAAAACAAAAGGCGATAAAACAAATGACTTTGAATGGTCAAAGTTCACCATTCAAACTTATCATTTTTATAAATTCTTATCCAATTTAGCAAATTAACAAGTAGAGTATGAAATTTTTGGCCTGTTTCCTGAATAATCTCTGGTCCTCCCTACTGGTCCTCCCTCCTTGTCGTTCCATGGAGGTAAAAGGACTTCCACACAGGTTACATCACAGAATGTCGAACCCGCTTAATGTAACATAAAGCGAAGAAGGCGAAAGAGGAAAATTTAGGGCTGCCATGCGTGCGAGAGAAGAATAGAGACTGTTGTCAGTAGGATTTTAGGTTTTTCAACCGAGTATATATAAGTATTTATTAAGAATATATTTGTTTTGGTGTGTTGAATTATTTTATTAAACTATTAATTTTTTTATTTAAATTGGGTTTTTATTATATTTACTTTTGAAAATTAAGATATTGAAATTAAAAAATAAAAAAAGATTATTTTTGACTTGTTTTCTGAATAACTTTGAAAATTATATTTTTTCAACCAAAATTATGAAATTTAAAAATAAAATAAGACATTTTTTAAGCTTCAGCAAATGTCTTTCCTTATATGATTTACGCCGAAATTCTTCTTATAACTATAATGGATCACACAAGTCTCAATTCTACAACATTTTCTACTTGTTTTCTGAATAACTTTGAAAACCATATTTATGAAAAAATTAACTAGAGCCTTTCACCAAACATAAAGCTAAGAAGGCTAAAGAAGAAAATTTAGGCCTGCCAAGCATGCGTTAGAAAAATAGGGACTGTCGTGCAGGAAAAGAGCAAAGGCCATTAAGAAAATTTAGGCCTGCCAAGCATGCGACAGAAGAATAGGGACTGTCGTGCAGGAAAAGTGCAGGGTCATTATCGATAAAAAATTTTAGGTTTTTCAAAGAAGTATATATCGTTATCTATTAAGAATATACCAGTTTTTTTTGGTTAAATATGTATTTTTTATATTTAAAATAGTGTTTTTTCATTATATTCAATATTTTAGTTTTTTAAAAAATCTTGAATAATTAAACTGTGAAAGTCTATTACTATTACTCAAAATTATCATTGCAACAAAATCTAAGTCCATTACTCAATTTATCATTGCAACAAAATCTAAGACCATTACTCAAATTTATCATTGCAACAACATCTAATTCATAAGTACTTGTCTTATATTTAAAATGGGTTTATAACTATATTCAAAGTTTTATCATTGCAACAAAATCTAATTCATAAGTGTCTTTTTATATTTAAAATGTGTTTATGAGTATATTCAAAGTTTTAGTTTTAAAAAAAATCCTAACGCTTAGATTGTGAAAGCCCACTACACAAATTTATCATTGCAACAAAATCTAACACTTAGATTGTGAAAGCCCACTAAATCTAACTCAATCGTGGAAAATGAACCAGTAAACTAAAAACATTTTTGATGTGTTTCGTGAATGACATTGAAGACCATATTCCTTAAAAAACAATAATTGCCTTTCACCAAACAAAAGATTTAATCAAATCTATCTCAATATGGTCAAAGTCATTTTTGATGTGTTTCGTAAATAGCTTTGAAAACCATATTCCTTAAAAATCAATCACGGCATTTCAACCAACAATAGATTTACTCAAATCTATCTCAAAGGTCAAAGTCTTAGTTTTCTTCAAGAATCATGATGAGATTTGCGCATGCAATTCAAACTCCCAAGACAATTACCACACATTATTTGTCATGAAAGACAATTTCCACCCGCAATTTTATTAATGGGACAGCACTTCATCAACCAATAGCTTGATTCAAATGTAAGTGTAGAACCGGAGTCGAAATATTCGGAGTTCCATTTTTCTTTAAAATCATGATAGAGTTTTGCACAAATTCAAAGTCCCAAGACAAATCAAATCATATCAAATAGAAGAAATTGTCTGTGATGAAAGACAACTACCACCTACAATTTTGTGCGGCAAAGGTCAGTATCACCACCACAATGTTCATTGCCATTCACATCCTCTCTTTTTTTTGTGAACAAAACTAGTCGACCATCCTCACGCTTTGTCCAGAATATCTATAAAGTATCAGTATCACCACCGCCAAGTTCATGCAGGTCGACCATACTCAGGCTTTGTTCAAAATATAAAGTTTAAGAAGTCACACTTTGTCTTTATGTTTTGGCTGGTCATGGTTTTATTTCACATATCTCAGGAAAAATGGGATATAACAATATGAATACATGTAGGAAAAATGGGATATAACAATATGAATACACTTGTGAGATTATTGTAAATTTATTCTAAACATCAAAATTCTAAAGATCCAAATTGGTGATAAGACTTGCTTTCACGTTGGGTTTGTATATCTTTCAGATTTCAAAGATGGTGAATCATTTCAAAGCAAAAAATATCCTCTAACAGAATCTAAAAGCAACATTGACAAATCATATTTTGTTGCGTACTTCTCCTTTCTTTAATCGTGTCTGCGGTGCATAGTGTGAAATATTGGTTTCCTGGTCCTACCCTTCATGATTGTTACATCTGCGAGTTTCTATCCGCCTCAAGTTTCAGAGGGTCGAGCTTTCCGTCGCAAGCGTTTACGACCCTTGTTTTGTTTGAATTCTAACTATACAAAAACATACTAAGGTGAGATTCACGTTGTTTAATCTGAGTCGTCAATGTTGCTTGGGCGTCGTTGGTTGGATTTCTCTTCCAGAATATGAAAGAGATTTCCAACCTGAGATGACATGAACGGTTGCTGCAGTTTAATAATATGAATATCACAATTGTTTGATCTCTAGAGTCAGATTGTCAAAGTTTTAACTCTATGAATATCATGTTTTGTCTCCATCAAGTCAATCTCGGTTAGTGCTTTCCTAAAGGTGTGTGCCACTAGAGATTTACCGGGGTTTGCGCTTACAAACCTTAGTTCAATGGAGCACGTTGCTTATTTTGTTTTTACATGGAATTTCAATGGAGTAATAAGATCTGGGTACACTTTTATTGGCCTTGTTGTTTTTTAGTCAATATTTTATTTATAGTTCCAAAAAGAGGTACATTACAAGAAAAATGTAGGTAGTATTATTTTGAGAGATTTACCGGGGTTTGCGCTTACAAACCTTAGTTCAATGGAGCACCTTGCTTATTTTGTTTTTACATGGAATTTCAATGGAGTAATAAGATCTGGGTACACTTTTATTGGCCTTGTTGGTTTTTAGTCAATATTTTATTTATAGTTCCAAAAAGAGGTACATTACAAGAAAAATGTAGGTAGTGTTATTTTGATTAGGTTTGTTGTTTGCGGCTAAAAGTAGATGACAGTGAAAAAAAACTATAAAGAAATATAGTCCACAATTTAAGAATCTATAAGCACTAGTAAACATACATAACATATAAAACACTGATATTTATGCTAGTCGTCAGAAGTGATAGAGGCTGGGATATCTGGGGCTGCCGAGGAAGAAAGGATCATTGAATATGTTCCTCGTAATGGGCCATCTAAACCTCCATTGTTTCAACCTTCTCCAATAGCAAATTCTCGCATCGCCAAACCACTACTACAAGCTCTCAGACATGACACTAGAAGTAATACACTTTTGTCTAAAATTGTTATCTATTCAGTATACTCCTCCTGTCAAACCTGCTCTGAAATTTGCAGACGCTTCAAAATTATCTGAATCAAGTCTTGACATTGCTCAACAGACCAACCTTGTCGCTGACCATGACCGCCATGATGTGCCAGCACACAACGCCCCACCACCCCTAACAATGAGCCCTCCCTGACGCATCTCCTCTGCCCTCCCATACCATACAACTAGACTCACCACCGCTCCAACCACTCTAAACCGTGCTACCGCTACAACTAAACCAAGCCACCGCTGCCACCATTTTCCTTATTGTTTTACTATTCTCCTTTTTGTTCTACTCGTAACTAGATTGTATAATCACGGGTTGCCTTGTATTATGTTTATTTTTCATATTTCACCACTACGCAGTAATGAAAATATTCTAATTTTCTTTTTGGCGTTTTACTTTTAACTAGGTTGTATAATCATGCGTTACCTTGTATTATTCCTAGGTTTGTGCTAATAGAGATTTACCAAGGTTGGTGCCTACAAACCCTACTTCAATGGAGCACATTACTTATTTTGGTTTTACCTGGAATTTCAATGGAGAAATAAGCTCTGGATTCTCGATGCGATAATTTCATTCTTCTTGGTGTTTTACTTGTAATTATATTGTATAAATTGTATAATCACGGGTGGTTTTATATAGGTTTATTTTTTATATTTTATTAATATTTTTATTATACTTGTACTGAGTTATGGTATTATATATTCAATTTGTTTTTTTGTTGTATAGTTTGTTTTTGACTAACATGTTTTTTGATTAGTATTAGTTTTATTTTGACCAAAAATTATAACTGTACAGTCATTTAATTAGAGAAATTCTAATTTCTATTATTTTTTATTATTATAAATTTATTTAATTGGAAAATAATTGGTTGAGTCTTATAATAAGGTGTTTAAAAAACTTTCATTTTGTATTAGTACTATTTTTGGTATTTAGTTTTTTTTTTCAATAATTTTAGTTTCTCTCCATATACAATTTAAAATGATTTAATTATTTTAATATAACAATTTAATAAATTTATAATTATAAAAAAATATTTTTTATATAAAAAAAAAGTGTTAAACACATATATAATATATATTAAGTGTGTATATATTATATAAATAATATTAGTCAAATCAATATTGTTAACTTTTTAATGAATGAAACATTTTACAGTACAAGAATTTTATTAATTATGTTTTGTGTTATTATTTTTATAATTTAATTAAACTAATTATAAAATATTAATTACTATATAACGGTTGTGAATTAAAAATTTAGAATTATTAATTTTAAACTTAAACTTAAACTTAACTATTATTTTATTTTCTTAATATTAATTATCATTAAACTCATTTTTCCTACGCTAAGAGAGTGAGCATTTATTTTTCTGGTTACTCTTCCCATTTTTATAAACTTATTATACACTTTCTTATTATACATTGCCTTTGAGAAAATCAGGTCACCCAGTGATTATAGTATGAAATTTACAATTTATGCTAGGATAATAGGAATTTTATTGTATTAATTTGTTTTCGCACAATAATTATTTACATATACATTTAGAATAATCACAAAAGAATTACATCTTGTTAGGGTGAACACTTACAAGCACGCGGAACTCCTTTATCGTGAGCGT